>CM034697.1:4662500-4956843 GCA_020045945.2 Trichoderma semiorbis | reverse complement strand
AGTAAGTATTATATAATATAGCTATTGCCTTTAGCATAAAGCTGCAGTTATTCTAAAATAACTCAGGTAGTACTAAAGCCCTCTAAGGTAGTATTATATATATAAGCTTTAGAAATTAAAACTTATTATAAATAGGATGTTTAATATAGTAAATATAAAATATATTTTATATTATTCTACTTAGCGCTATTTTATATAGGTTAGGGTTATAATACTTTTTTGCTAGCTTACGTAACTGTTTTAACCTATGGATAGGGAATTCTATCTCTATATATACTACTTTTGGATTAAAAACGCTGCCTACTTACCTTCTACCCTGCCAACCTAGCTATTTTAATCTATAAATAAAAATCAAACCCTTCCCTCGTTAACCTATAGATTAAAAAAGCCCTTAATATATTATATACCTAATACTATATTAGTACTAAAGCCAGCTTAGTTTTACGCAGTAACTAATATACCTATATCCTTTAGTTTATCTAGTATAAAGTATAATAATAATAGCCTTATTTACTAAAGAAAGTTAAATATTAAGCCGCCCTTTTTACTATAGTCTTCCTTTATCTCTACCTTAAGCTTACTTTTAACTACTATATACTTATTTAAACTAATTTTTATAACCCTTAACTTTATTTTTGTAAATGTATTATCCTTAGCGGTAAGGTCTACCGACTCCTATATTTATTAGCTGCTAAGGTTAATTAACTAGATCTTAAGGGTACCTGGATCTTTATAAGTAAGAAGTCTTATAAATAATCTAATTTCTATATTATCCTCCATCAGGTTATTTAATAAAGCCTACTTAAGGCCCTATATTTAAAATAATATAAATTTAATAGTAATGTTTTTTAGTTTACAGCTGCTGTCTACAGGGCATATCTGCTAAAGTACCTCTAGGGTTTCGGAGACTAAGTCTTAGAGGCTCTTTATTACGGAATTATTATTAAGTAAAGGAGGCTGTAGATAATATTAGTATAAAAGTTAACGTATACTCTATAGCTAGGCAGGAATATTACCTAGTAGCTGCAGATAGCAGAAGCCTAGGGTTAAGTGTAAATATACATAAGCAAGCCTTTTTAACTTATAAATAGTAGATTAATTAATAAAAAAGGTAGGATAAAAGTAATAAAAGAAGGAAGGAATAAAAGAAGGAAGGAAATAAAAATAAAAGGGAGGTAGGAAAAAAAGAATAAAGGTTATTATAATAGACGGAGACCTGCATTAGGTATATGTTCTAAATACGGATAGAGTAAATATTTACTACTAGGTAGGTACTCTCTCTCTTTATTATTATAGGGATCTTAAGGATAATATAAAGATGTATTATATAAGTAATAATAAACTTTGTAGGGTTAAACGTTAACTTAACCGTAGTTTAAAACGGCTAGGATTTTAGTATATAAAGAAGGGCGTAGGTAACCCTATAACCTATTAGCAGGTAAAGCTATAAGAAGGCTCTATTGCTATTAAACTAGCTATTTTAATCTATAGATAAAGATCTTTTATAGTAATATTTTAACCCATGGATAAAAGATCTCTTATTAATAAGAGAAAAGGAATTATAAAAAGAGATTACAGTAATAGTACTAGGTAGTATTAAAGGAGAGTTACTATTAGGGGGGTCTTTTTGCTAACCCATGGATTAAAACAGCCTCGTGCCTCCCTGACCCTAAAACCTAAGCATCTGTCTAAGCCTATGTACAGTACTATACTTTAATTATACCAATAGCTACCTAGTTATCTTCTAAGACTAGTACCCTAACGTTAAAGATCCTTTTCTCAACGTCCTTTATTCTAACTAAAGGTATTATAAGAATCGTCTTCTATAAAAAATTCTATAGTGTCTTACAGTAGTCCAGAATCTCCTCTATAGCCTATGCATCCCTTTTAACGTAAGCCTCCTGGTATAAAGTACTGCTAGATCAGTAGAACCAGCGTGGATCACGCAGGTTGCTCTGCTTCTTATGCTTTTTATATTTAAAATCCAGTAGCTAAAGCTAGTACTTATTATAGAGAGGGTTAAGCATAATATATATAAATAAGCCTAGGTCTCTATTACTTTCTTCTAGAGCGCTTAAAGACCTATGTTAAAGGCTCTTATTCTACGACAGGGAGTATTAGAATATAATATTCTTTAGCTTTAGCGTAGTAATAACTAACTCCAGGTCTTTAATACTGCAGGTTAATATTAGGAGATTATCCGGATAATTAACCTTAGGATTTATAATTAACTAAAGGGATTTCTATTAGGTATTAGTTAGAAGTTAGCCTTATACTTATTTCTAAACTACCTTATGTAATAGTAATAGTACTACTAAAGGTAGTAATAATACTAGAGGTTTTAATTAATAGATTAAGGGTAATAAAGGAAATAAGGTAAAAGAAAGAAGAAGGAAAGAAAAAAAAAAGAAAGAAAGAAAGAAGTAGAAGGCTTATTATAGCTAAAGAAACTTAAAGAAAAAATAATTACATAAGCTTTTTATCTATAGATTAAAAGAGTAAATATATTAGAGGAGACTTACCTTTACCCTCTACCCGCTATCCTTCTCCTCCAGCTTCTTCCTTAATAATATATAAAACTTAAATAAAGCTTTCTAGCCTATGTGACCTAAACTATATATTTTAATAAAGTACGGATCGTTTTTCTAACTACAGAGATTAAGATTAAGTTAATAAACCGCCTAGTAATATAACTCCGCTAGAGAATGTAAAAAGCGTAGATAATAAGTCTATCCTAGTAAAAGAGCAAATACTAAAAGTAAATAAAAATATAGTATAAATATCTAAGAATAAAGCAGCTGGTTTATAGGCAGATCTAGCGCTTAGGGTTAGGGGTTAAGCAGAATATCACTAGTATTCTTATATTTAGAAATATAACCCTACTAGAGAATATAAAAAGCGTAAATAATAAATCTATCCCCGTAAAAAAGCGAATACTAGAAGCGAATAAGAATATAGTGTAAATGTCTAAGAATAGAGCAGCTGGTTTATAGGCAGATCTAGCGTAGCAAGAGGACGTTATTAAGTAGAATATTACTAGCATTCTTACGCTAGTAATAGGTAAGGATTTAGATCTTTCCGATCTAAATCCTTAGCAATTGTTTATAAAAGAATACTAGGAAACTCTTACTAGGAGGAATAAAAAGATCTTACTTTTTTAAACTCTATTTTCTTAGCCTTTTTAATCTATAGCTTAAAAATATATTATATTAGTAATCCCCCTTACTGCCCTTTAACCTATAGTTTAAAGGTGCTTAATACGGGGCTGACTGTAGGGGTTAGGTTAAGGTTAGTATATTATACTAGTAACCCTCCTTACTGCCCTTTAACCTATAGATTAAAGGTACTTAGTGTATAGGTAATTGTAGAGGTTAGGTTTATTTAAGCTAATAAAAATACTCCTTAAGCTTCTATAACCTTTACCCCCCAGTCTTTAACAACCTCTATCCCCTACTTTTTTAATATAGTTATGCCTATAGCAGATAGTTTTAACGACCTCTTTAACAGGCTGTAGCAGTATAGTAGTTATTAGTGGAAATACGGCCTATTTCTTATTTAGCGTAAAAAATAAGAATAGATGTAATTAGCGGAGAAGCGGAAACGAGGCCCGTTTCCAATAGGACTATTACAGCCACCTACCTACTTATCTACCTACCTACCATTAAGATTATTACTAAAGTAGAGTAGGCTATTGGCAGCCTTTTTAACCTATAGATTGAAGTAGAGTAGATCTTTATCCCTTTATCTATAGGTTGAAAAGGCTGCTAATGCTTATACCCTTAGCTACTAATAGTAGTATTATTATATATACCTAGTATATATATATATATATATATATTCTACTTCCCTACCTACTTATATACCTAGTTTATACTTCTAGCTTAGTTACCTAACTAACTTTAAACTAACTACTAGTAGCTCTCAATAGGAAAAGCTGCTGGCAACATACGCCTATTGTCTAAGGGATATTATACTACTCTTTAGCTTTCCTTACCACATCCCCTCCCTTCTTCCAGTTACTCTTCTACCTATATACCTTTCGCAAGTACTCCTGTATATACCCTAGCTACTAATATACCTTTAGGTAATACTTATACCTTATTCTATCTTCCGCCGGCGGCCAGATAAACGGGATCGGCTCTATTATAGGCAGTAGGAACTAAAACCTTCCTAGTTCTACCTAATCCTAAATTATATCTAGTATCTGCTATATAGTAGAGTAGATGACCCGTTTTTATAATAGCGTAAGTACATAGTAGTGCCTATTAAGCTGCAGATATATTATTACTTTAGTTATTATAACGGTAAACCTGCACTTGCAGTAGATAAATACCTTAAGATCCGGTAGGTAAATAAATAGTCTGTATTTATCCTAGCAGCTAGCCTCTTTCTTAAGCAGCCTATTAGGACAAGTGGTGTTAGATAGGCCTGGAGGCAGCTTACTGTCTTCTGTTGCCTGGGGGGTTACTGGGGCTAGTATAGCAGCGGCTGAGGAGTTATCGCTATAGCGGTCGTCTTCCTAAGGCGTTGGCGATAGCGATAGTAGCCTGCCGCGCCGACGCTTAGCAGGCCGCTAGGTTAGGGGTTGTGGTAAGGGCGGCGGTGGGTCTATAAGCGGCCTCTTCCAGGCTGTATACTCTCCGGCGGCGCTTAAGAATACTTGTAAGTTATAAGGCTGGTTAAATCGCTTAGCGGCGGTATTAGTCTTTATATTTCTATTTAATTAAAGGAAGGTATACTACTGCTTAAATGTATATATATATAGCTGCAGTAGCGCTAGCTATAGCTAGTGTAGGTAGGCGCCGTTAAGCCCGTATATAATATATCTCTGCTTAGGCCTGTGGCCGCTCTGCTAGGTAAACACTGTATTAGGCTTACTATCGGCTGCTACTTTATTATACTAGTTAAAGTACTAGGAGGCAGCCTGGACATACCTCTTGGTAATGGTAATGGAGACCTGCCGATAGAGCTAGGTACTAAGTCCTGCGGGTACCCCGGGGCTGATTTTATAAAAGTGCAGTAGTATATTAGAAAATAGCGCTATCTTCCAGCTGCCCGGGCCCGACGCTGGATAGAAAAGGAAGGCCTGATCAGATACCTTACGGAAGCAGGTCCGCTGCAGTATATAGGTAAGCAGTCTAATAAAAACTAGGTAGTTGTATATAATAAAAGCCACGGGGTCGGGGAGGAACTGCATAACCTAGAACTTATTATTTATCCTTAGGCATACTTTATAATAGCGGGTTAAAAGAAACATATGCCCTACGTAAAAGTAAATACTCCAAAGCCTTAAGGCAGTATTTATATACTCTATAGTTAAGAGCTCCGTAATCCTACCCCCTTAGCTACCGCTAATATAGGCTAATAGTATAATGACTTTAAAAAGCTTATCGTAGAGCTTAAGGTATTATATTACAGCTCCTATATCCTAACTTCCTTCTCTCTGCCTATATACCTACTGTAAAAAACTATTAAAGGGGGCTAGGCAAGCCCTATTTAAAAGCTTTAAATATAAACCAAATAGCTAATTAATAAGGTCTATGATAAATAAGTAGCTGGTAGTAGAGTTAGATAGCCTATCGCAGATAGTTTTAAAGTTAGGGGTTAGAGGTTCCTAGTTATATATAAGGCGCTTAGACATCTAAACTGCAGTTTAAAGGACCCCTTGTATAAGGCTGCAAAAGGCTATTATAGTTAGTCGCTGGTCCCCATCTTAGGAAATCTCCTTACTATCGTTACTCTACTTAAATATAAACGCTAGGATCTCTAACTAGCGAAGGGTATAGTTAAATGCTAATAGGCTAAGGAACTTACCTAGCGGAGATAGGTATCTATTATATATCTTCTCTTAGCGGAGGCCCTGTAATATAGTAAGCTGGCTTACGTAAGGCCTAGCTAGGATTCCAACATATCCATGGGCCTTACGCAGTAGTATAGCTTTAATTAAGATAAGTTAGATGCAGTAGATAAGGCTGGATAAATATATTATAAACTAAGTAGGGTAAAGGAAGTTGGCCTCGTTTAAGTATAAGAGGCTATAGATAGCGCTAAAGTAAATTAATATAGTTAAGCTTGATTAACTATTTATAAAGTCTTCCGTTTTTATATTATAAAGGAAGCGTAGTAAAGTATCTGCAGTAGGATTTTTAGACCCAGGGGACTTACTAGGCAGCTGTTAATCCTCTGGTATATTACTATCCTCTCTACTACCTTATCCATCTACTTTACTATTATTACTTTCTAGCTCTATATTAAGGTTATCGCTATATCTATTATTACTATTACTATAGCAGGAGCTAGAATCATTACTTAGCTTATTAATAAGCTTATTATAATTACTAGTATTATTATTATTATTATTATCACCTTCTTCTGCTTTTTCTACTTCTTCTGCTTCTTCTTCTACTTCTTCTGCTTTTTCTCTCTTTTTAGTAGTAGTATTAGCTATAGTTTATACCGCTACTACTGGGGAACTATCCTATACTAGGTTACGCTAGATAGACTATAGTATATAGTGCTATGCTTTAAAAGGAGTGCAATAAGTAAGCGCGTTGCTGGTTTACCGCAGCAGCCGCCAAAGCCGGAGCCAGAAGCACAGGTATCTCTTAATTAGCTGCTGGTATTTACGTTTAGACTCCGGTCGAAAGATAAGCTTGAACGGGGCCTTAAAAGGGCGGTTGATAAATTAGCTTCAGAGCTAATGACGCATAAAGACGTCCATATACTATATTATATTACAGCAGCGGTTAAGCAGCCAGTTAAGCACCGCTATTATCAGCCGCAGCTTATCCTCGTCTACCCTAGCGCTTATAAATATCCTCCTATTATATATCACCAGCTGGAGGAAGCTAAAGTAGGTATATAAAGGTATTAAAAGCGTAACTAAGACGTTATAGTGCGTATTCTTTAAAAGGTCGGCCTAGCCCGTCCGCCGCATCCAGCTTAACATAAGGGCCGCTGATGCAGCGGATATACTATCGTTCTGCCGGCTTCCACCGGCGTGCTTTCTATCCTTAGACAGGTACTACAGCTCTTTAGCACGAAGCTCCTCTATATATTAGCGTAAATAAGTAGATATCTTTTCCGCAGGGGCTATATAGCCAGGTAGTACTACAGCAGCTAACTACTATAACTCTAGGCTTACATTAACTTCCTATAAGTACAATATATCGCCGGCAAGCTAACTCTAGAAAAACAGCCTATTATAAATATAATTTTATAGCTAGCCGCTTTTACCAGAAGACTTAGCGGTCTACTGTTTATACTCTTGCCTTAGGTATTATAAGAGGACCTTTAGGCTTGTTAACCTAAATGTATAGTATTTGTAGGCAGCCCCCTTCTATACTGTAAGGTAAGGGTGTTTCTCGGAGCTATTAGGTCTAGGTGGTAATCTACCTAGGTCTAGTAGGCTTAGAGATTAGATAAGCTGGTTAAGTCTACGGTAAGCCTTACGTATAAGTTTATACTTCTCCCTAAGGTATTATAAAACACGGTCAGCGTTTACCTTAAGCGTAAATCTACAAGAGATATATATAACAGCAGGTTCAGGCTTATTAAGATAAAAACTAAGTAAATAAAGCTTTTTTTTTATATTATAGGATATAATAGAAGAGAAAGGAGAGAAGAGAGGAAAAAGAAAAAGTAAGGAGGAAATAAGAGGCAGGAGCCTTTTTAATCTATAGGTAAGAGAGGAAGTGTAAGGCTTTTCAACCTATAGATTAAAAAGGAAGCAGGAGCTTATTTAACCCTTCTTTAACCTATAGATTAAAAAGGAAGTAGGACTATACGTAGTTATATATATATATTATACTACCACTACCTAGTACTTTTTCTTTTTTTCTTTAATTTTTTTTTTCCCCCCCCCCTTCCTAAATCCCCCTTTTCTCCCTAGTAATAAAGCTTTTTAATATTTTTCAGAAGGGCTGGGTAGAGAAATAAGGCCTATTTAAAAAGCCGGGGGTTAGATATAGGGAGAAGGGTTTATTAAAAGGTGAAAATGCAATTAGCCTGCGGTACAGGGCGCGGGTTAGAAACGGGGGCCGTTTCCGTCTGGACCTAATATTAAAAAAAAGCAAAATTAGTAACAGAGGCCGTTTTACAGCGGCAGACAGGGGGAAGAATATATAGGGGTTAATTAGTAGAGAAGGGGAAATGGGGCGCGTTTCCATCAGGATTTCTAGAGTAGTAATTTTATTATTACTTTCCTTTTATAAAGTAATTTTATTATTATTATTTAATATTATAAAATAACTTTATTTTATTATTACTATTACTTAATATTATAATATAACTTTATAATTTTATAATATAGCTTTATTATTATTATTATTAAATATTATAATATAATTTTATAATTTTATAATATAATTTTATTACTACTACTACTTAATATTATAATATAATTTTATTATTACTATAGCTTAATGTTATAAAGTAATTTTATTATTACTTTTTTTTTATAAAATAGCTTTATTATTATTACTTAATATTATAAAATAGTTTTACTTTATTATTACTATTACTTAGTATTATAATATAACCCTATAGCTTTATAATATAATTTTATTACTACTACTACTAAGTATTATAATATAATTTTATAACTTTATAATATAGTTTTATTATTACTACTACTTAGTATTATAATATAGCTTTATTATTACTATAATTTAGTATTATAAAGTAACTTTATTATTACTCCCCCTTTATAAAGTAATTTTATTACTATTACTTAGTATTATAAAATAGCTTTATTTTATTACTACTATTACCTAGTACTATAGCGTAGCTTTATAGCTTTATAATATAGCTTTATTACTACTACTACTAAGTACTATAATATAGCTCTATAGCTTTATAATACAGCTTTATTACTACTACCGCTTAGTATTATAACGTAGCTTTATTACTACTATAATTTAATACTATAGGGTTACTTTATTATTACTTCCCCCCTTTAGTACTATAAGGTAGCTTTACCCTATTACTACTATTACCTAGTACTATAGTATAGCTTTATAGCTCTATAACATAGCTTTATTACTACTGCCGCTAAGTACTATAGCGCGGCTCTATAGCTCTATAGCGTAGCTCTATTACTACTACCGCTTAGTATTATAATGTAGCTTTATTACTACTATAGCTTAGTACTATAGGGTAGCTCTATTACTACTCCCCCCCTGTAAGGTAGCTTTATTACTATTACCTAGTACTATAGGGTAGCTCTATTACTACTTCCCCCCTATAAAGTAGCCCTATTACTATTACCTAGTACTATAGGGTAGCTCCGCCCTATTACTACTACCGCCTAGTACTATAGCGTAGCCCTATAGCTTTATAGCGCAGTTTTATTACTACTGCTGCTAAGTACTATAGCGCAGCTCTATAGCTTTATAACGCAGCCCTATTACTACTGCCGCTAAGTACTATAACGTAGCTTTATTACTACTATAGCTTAGTACTGTAGGGTAGCTTTATTACTACTCCCCCCCCCTGTAGGGTAGCTCTATTACTATTACCTAGTACTATAGGGTAGCTCCCTTATGCTATTGCCGCTTAGTGCTCTAGGGTAAGCTTATTACTATAGCTTAGTACTATAGGGTAGTTTTATTACTTTATTCTTACGTAGTACTATAGGGTAGCTCTTCTACTACTGCTTCGTTCTCTAGGGTAGCTCTAGGGTAGCTCTAGGGTAGCCTTATTAATTGCCGGTACTCTAGGGTAGCTCTAGGGTAGCTCTAGGGTAGGTCTAGGGTAGGTCTAGGGTAGGTCTAGGGTAGTTATAGGGTAGGTCGATTTTTTGATTTTCCGATTTTTTAGCTAAGTTAGAAAAAAAAAGCTAGGTTGGTTTTTTTTTTATATAGCCGTAAGTTAATTTAGGTAAAAACATATATAAATTAATTTTACAGAAAATTAAAATGCGGCTATAAGCCTAATTTTAGTAGCCTGGCCCTTTTATTTAGTTAGTAGATCTATAAGGGGCAGCTAGGAACTAATTAAAATAAAAGCTAAAGAGCTACTAAATAAGCTATAGCTAGCCGAGGCTGCGCTAAGTAACAGAGGGTCAGTGGGTATATTAGTGCTATAGGTACTATAAATTAGCTAGCTATTAGCGCTATAAGTAATAGCTATAGCTGGTACGGGGGCCCCTAAGCAGTAAGCGCTATAGCTGCGACAGGGCATTTAGTAAGTTAGCTAAAGTCCCCTACGGGGGATTTAGTAGTAAGCGCGCTAGCCGCTGCAGGGGCTCTAGTAAGGTTAATTACAGAAGGCTAAAGCCACTATAGTTATTATACCTATAATTACTAAAGCTACTACAGCCACTATACCTATAACTACTAAAGCTACTATAGCTATTATACCTATAACTAATACAGCCGCTACAGCCACTATAACTTATACCTATAACTTATACCTATACTTATACTTATAATAACTAATCCTAGGCCTAACTTTAAAGGGTGCCTAGTCCTAGGCTTAACTTTAAAAAGCGTCTAATCCTAAGCTTAATTTTAAAAAGCGTTTATATTACTATACCTTATTTTACAGACTTTTAGTTTATAGCTTTTTAAATAGGCTTATAGGCTCTACGTCTTACTTATAATTAATTATAGCTAATTATTAACTTTTTTAAAAGCAGCTTCTTAGGGTGCTTACTATATAAAGGATACCTACTACTTAGGGTTAGTATAGGGCTTAGGTCTTTACTTAAGGCCCCCGAGGACCTTTAGTAGCGGAAGTACGCTAGGTTATATAGCTAAATAGCTAAGCCTAGGTCTCCTAGGTAAGGCCTTAGGTTATTATACTTAATACTAAAGGGGAATCCGCTAGGGCCCGGATACTACTATAGTTAAAATATATTAATATAGCCTTTTATAAAATATATAGTCTTAAGGGAATTTACAGTCTGGGGGTAACCTTAAGGTTTCTGGGGGCTTTAGCTTTAACTTCCTTTTTTTTTTAGCTAGCTGGCCCTATAGGTATTAGATATTTATTATTATATATAATTATAAAGATAATAATTTAAAAGTAAATTAAGAGCCCCTGTAGTATAATAGTATTATAAAAGTTTAATATTAAAAAATAGCGATTTTAAGTTTTTATATTAAGCTTTAAGGACTTAGTAACTTCAGGCCTGGTATAAGGCTATATAAGCAGCTAGATATTATTACTACTGCCCTTTTACTTAAATTTTAGCATAAAGCTATATAGGCGGCTAGATTTTATTACTACTGCCTTTTTTTTTTTTTTTCTTTTACTTATTTTTTTATATTTTAGTAAAATACTTAGGGATATAAATTATTAAACTATTTTATAATAAAATATTAAAGTAAACTTAAGCTTCTTATACTATAGTATAGGCAAGCGCCTATTAAAAGTAGTAATTTTAATTATTTAATAGCTAATACTCCTTAAGCCCTTAGGCTCCTTTTTTTTTTTTTTACTTTTTATTACCTACTACTACTACTACCGCTACTTCCTTAAGGCTAGGCTTAAGACTATTCTCCAGCCCCTTAATCTTCTACTACTACTTTCTACTACCTTTTCCCTACTACTATTTAAAATTTAGTACTAGCTAGCTATTTTATTTACTACTACTACTACTATCTTTATACTTTAATATTATTTATCTCTTTATTTATTTATTTATTTATTTATCTATCTATTTATTTATTTATTTATTTATTTATATTATCTATTAGCTTATTAATTTAATTAATTACTACCCTAGTCTTTTATAAGCTAGGTTTAGCTAGGTTATTAACTACTGTACCTTTTAGCGTTTAGCTCTTCTATTACTAAAGCTACTATAAGCCCCTTTACTATTACTATTATTATATTTACTATAGCTATTATCCCTTAGGCTGCTGCTACTACTGCTACTGCTACTATTACTATTATTACTGCAGCCGGTTAGTAATCTTTTCCTCTTATTTACTATTTCCCTTTTTTCTAAGGGTTAGGCTTATAAAAGAAAGTTTTAAAATAGGTAGTTATTATTACTATTACTGCTAGTATTATCTTCCTCCTCCTCAGCAGTTACTAAGGTCTTTAAGTATAATAGGAATAGGGACTTTAGTATATTTTTTACTTAACCTAGCTGGCCTACCTTAAGCAGCTGCTTATACTTAGTACTATAGGCTTAGAGGCCCTAACCCTTAATGCCCTTTAGCTTACGTTAATATACCTTAAGGAGCTTGGTTATAGCCTTATAGGTTAGTAGGATTATTATTGGATAAGTTATAAAATAGCAGCTGCTGTTTTTTATTACTAGTATCTACTATATTAGTAGGTAAGCCTTTTTTATATATTAAAGCTGGCCTTTGCTGCTGCTGCAGGGTGCCTTTAGGTTAGAAATATAGTTAAAAAGATTAATAAAGCGGCCTTAGTAAAGTAGGTAGTTATTATACTTTAGGGGATTATTAGCGCTACTATTAGTAAAACTGCCTTTACCTTTTACTACTTAGACTTAGTTAATAAATAGGTAAAGCTACTATAGTGCTTTATAGGTAACTTTTATATTACTACTACTACTAATACTACTACCTCTACTACTACCTTTTTTTAAATTAAGGGTATAGTAAGTTTAGGTTAAGCTATAGAGTACTTTTATTATTTAGAGGGCCTAGAGGAGTTAGTTAGCTAGCTGTAAGTTATAGGGCGTAGGTAGCTGTAGTATATTACTATAAGACCTACGCCTAAGATAATACCTGTATTATAAAAGCGGTTAGGTAAAGTTTATATTAAGGTAAAAAACATAGGGCGCCTAGTATTATAAAGAGAAGAAGGTTAATAGTTTCTTAAGCTGGTTAGTAGTATTTACTTCCTTTTACTTATTACTATTAAATATAATTATAATAAAATACCTTACCTAAAGCCTAAAGCCCTTATCCTAAAGTACCTTAGGGCTTTAGCCTAGCTTTAGCAGCTATAGTAAAGGCAGTAGCTAAGGTTAGCTACTATTACTACTACTATTCTCCCTGGCCTCCCTATTATAATAATACTTATTATTACTTTTACTATTACTAATATTAGTATTAGTATTAATATTAGTATTAGTATTAGTAGTAGCGGTAGTAGGGCTGCTAAGTATAGTAGTAAAGCCTATAAGGAAGGTAAGCCTAAGTTCTTAGTAAAGGGCTAGGAAAGGGGTATTACGCTAGTTAGACTTTATATTAGTTATAAAAAGCCTGGTAAAGAGAAAATTACCTTATAGCTGCAGTATTTTATTTTTAGTACTAGCTTAGTAAAGTAGGTGCTTAAGTAGTAGGTTATTTTAGGCTACTGCAGTTAATAAAGCATTACTTTTATCTCTATTAGCAGTATAATATTCCTAGGCCTCTTAGTAAATCTTAAGAAGTATATAAGTAGTAGGAATACTGCCCTAGGGCCCAGAGGCTTTTTTAATAATTAGCTCTAGCTTTAGTAGCTACTGTAAAAAGCTGCTGCCTATATAAAGCTGCTTAGTTTTAATAAGGCGGGACTAGAATAGCTGGAGCTTGGCTAGGAAGTATTAATAGTAGAACTGGCTAACTTCCTTGGCTGCTAGTGTAATTACCTGCTTATATAATGTTTATATTATAGACCAACTGCTAAGGGCTTAGCTTACTAAAGCCCTAGTTTAGCTAAGCTAGAGAGAGATAAAGTAGGCGGCGGAAACGGCGCTAGCTAAGCTAGCCTAAATACTAGCTTAGCTAGCTTAATATATTTATAGTAGGCTTTAGGGGATATAGAAGGTTATAAGTTTAATAATAGTAAGGTAGCCGCTAGGCTAGTGGAAGTATATAGGCTAGAGCTAGATTATCCTAGTCTTTTTAATTATTAAACTAAGGCTAAGGCTTTTATATATATAAGCTACCCTACGGCCACCCTTACGCTTTTATATTTACTAGGATAATAACTATAGCTACCTATTATAATTTAGGTTATCTTAGGCCTTTTTCTATAGGCTTAGGGTAAGTAGCTGTAGTAGAAGCTAGGTGCTATAAAAGCTGGCTATAGTATAGGTATAGCTAGCTAAGCTTAAGGCTGCCCCTACTGCTAGGGGGTTTATAATATTATTATTATTTTTATTAATAGCCCTGCGGCTGCTGCTGCTGCTATTACTATTGCCTTTACTATAACCTAAGGTATAGTAGTAACCTTAAGCTTTAGTATAGGCTTTATTAGCTTACTAGGCCTAGTAGAAGAGCTAATTAAGGGCTAGGGTAAAGCAGCTGGCCTAGGCGGTAATAAAGCTAATAAGGCTAGCTGTTAAAAGTATTTAAAATAGTAAATGCTGGCGGTCTACGGCTACTAAGCTTTCCTTATAATCTATAGGCAGCTAGTCTACCTTATTAAAATTGCTATAAAAGAGTATAGTAATAATTACGTTAAGCTAGAAAGTAATTTCTTTTTAGGTAGTATAGTTAGTTAGGTAGGGCTAGCTGGCTATAGTATAGAGGTACTTTTTATTAGCGGCCTAGGCTGCCTTAAGGGACTTAAGTACTGCGGTTAGTTAGCTAGAGGCCTGGGATTTATTTTTATAAGCATTAGTATATAAGGTATTAGTTATTAACTTAGTTAAAGTAAGGGTAGTTATAGTAGTTAAGCTAAAGGGGTTATACTTACGGTAAATTATTAAAAAGAGCTTTTTACTATAGCTGTAGAGCTTAGCATAGAGAATACTAGGTATACAGTTACTTAGGTTCCTAGGGTATTAGCTACTACTAGGCTGGCCCCTTAGTAGTAGCAGGACTTAGCTAGAATAGGTTGTTATATTATATAGGTAGTAGGGTTAGTAGTAGGTTAGCTGGAGCCTTAAGGTAGGTGCGGCTTTAGCTAGCTAGCTATAGAAGTATTTTATATACTGCTGCTTTTATAGTAGGGTAAGGGCCGGCGGTAGTAGTAGTAGCAGCGGCGGCGGCGGCAGTAGTTTAGTTCTATTATTTCTCCTCCCCCTTCTAGCAGTAGTAGTAGTACTAAGGATAACTAAAGGCTTAGCTATAGCTGCTAGTATATTCCAGAAGCTAATATTTAGTTAGTAAAAGCGTAAATTAAGCTAGGCTAGATTTATTACCTTATATAAGCAGGAGATAAAGGATTAGACTGCCTTTTATACTGTAGGCTAGGTAAACTAGTTCTTTAGGTTATAGGCCTAGAAAAGGAGCTTAGGCTTGCGGAAGTAAGGGAAGCTAAAGTTACTGGCCTTACTTATACTACTAATATTAAAGTATTTATCTAAAGGGTTATTACCCCTTAGATTATTTTTATTACTACTATAACTATTATTATTATTATTAGCGTTATTATTACTACCTAGGCTATAACTAGCGGCTGGGCGTTTTTATAGCTTAACCTGGATTTAGTTATATTAATTAGTAAGCTTCTGCTAAAAGGCGCTAAGGTAGGAGTTTAGTAGAGTATAGCAGAGGTATAAGCCGTAGGTTTTATCTTCTGCTAGCTAGCGTAGTATTACTAGCTTCTCTTAGTAAGATTTTAACTTAGTATATACTATATTAAAAAACTAAGGTAGTTCCTAATATTAAAGAGGAGAGATAGTTTTACAGGCTGTAGGTAAAATTATTTTATTTATAAAATCTTATTACCTTTCTAAGGAGAGGGCATTAGTGTAGGACTTAGCCTTTACTAGCTGCTGCTTTTTTATACCTTAGTTAATTATAGGGAAGAAGAGGAAGATAAATAGGCTTAGGCTTAGGCCTGTAATAGAACTTAGGTAAATATTCCATATATAGCTAAGGCTAATATTATATAGCTGGATAGCCTAGTTATTAGTAATTATTTACTTAAACAGCAGTAGGAAAAAAAGCTGGAAGTTATAGTTTAGCTAAATAACCCCTAGGCCCTTAACGCTTAGCTAAATACTATTAATATCCTAGGTATACTTAATCTTAATATTACCAACCTATAATAGGAGATCCTGCTTATCTTTAGCTAGTAATAAATATAGGGGCTTACTAGGTAGTGTTAGCTAGGTTAAAAGGGCTTTATAGTAGCTAAGGTAAGGCTAAGCTTTAGCTTAGTTAGCTTCTAAGCTAAAGGTAATATCCTTTAGGTTAAGTAAGATACTATAGAAGTACTAGGTAAGCTTACGGAAGGAGCTGGAGTAGTTATTATTACTACTATTACTACTACTACTGCTGCTGCTGCTGCTGCTGCCTTAGCTTTACTAACTTTACTAGTCTTATTATAGCTGCTGCTTTTTATAATACTAGGGGGTAGTATTAATTACTACTGGATTATAATTATAAAGAGGGGATAATACTTTTTTAAATACCTTGCGGTATATACTAGCCTGGTGGCTGAGGAAGTATAGCCTAGCCTTAGTTTTTTTTTTTTTATAACTGCTAGAAACCCTAGGGTATTTTCCTTTAGCCTTAGCTTTAGCTTTAGTACTAGCCCTAGCTTTAGTATTATTAATACTAGTAGTAATATAAATATTAATACTAGTGCTAACCTAAGTACTAGTATTAGTAATTAAGCTAGGGATAGAGCTAGTAGTAGTAATATTAATAATTTTATTAAAACCCTAGGGGATAACTAGCCTAGTTTTAGGGCTGGCTTTAGTCCTATTTTTAAGCTTAATCTTAATTTTAACCTTAACTTTAGATTAAAGCTTAATATATATAACCCTACTCCTAGCCTTATTAAATTTAGGCTAGGAGTAAGATTTTATATATTAGGTTTTTATTTAAGCTCTAGTTTAGGATTAAAATTAGGCTTAAGATTAAAGTTAAAATTAAGCCTTAGTTTAGCCCTTAGTTTAGCCTCTGATTTAGCCTCTGGTTTAGCCCCTAGTTTAGCCTCTGCTTCTGCAGACTTAGCTAGGCTAGGGCCGGCTTACTACTACTGTTTTTATAGTTTCTACAGCAGCTGCTGGTACTATTAATAATACTAACAAGCTTATATAGCAGCCTATAGCTAGCTTTACTACCCTACTTTTTTATTATTTCCCCTTTACTTTATTCCCTCCTTTTCCCTTTACCCTTTTTCCTTAGCTACTATTACTACTACTACTACTACTAATAGTACTAGTAGTAGAGCTAGTAATAGTAGCCTTAGTCTTATAAGGGCTGCTGTTTCCTCCCTTCTCTTTAACCCCATTACTTCCCTTTCCTTTTCCCTAGCCTTAGCCTTTATTTCTATATTTTTTTACAGCTGTCTTTTACCCTAGCAGCTGCTTTCCCTTTCCCCTTCCCCTATCTTTAAGGTAAGAGCAGTAGCAGTAGTAGCCCTAGTTATATTATTAGTAAAAAGTATACCTAGCTGGATATAGGACAAGGTAGGTAAAGCTAGCTGACTTACTACTGTAGGGTAATAGCAGTAGCTAGAGATAGCGATTTCCTTAAATACCTATATAAGTATTTCCTTTTCTTTAACTTCTTCCCTCTTCTTCCCCTTTTCCCTTTCTGTAGTAGAAGGCTCTTAAGCCTTTGGATAAGCTTTACCTACTGCTGTAGCTGCTGTAGCCTTTATTAACCTAGGCTCTATAGGGCTAATTAATTAGACCTGGCTGATAAAGCTGCTGTTAGTAGTTTTAGCTTTTTGCCTAGCTTTTTCTTCCTTAGCTACTATAACTAATATATAGGTCTTTTGCTGTTGTTGTTAGGCCTGGGCCTTGCGTTATCTACGTAACTGGAGCTGCTTTTGTTCTTGCTGCTGCTTGGCCTTAGTTTATAATACTGCCAGCTGCTGCTGGTTTTGGTAATAGCCCTGGCTTTAGCCTTAGCCCTAGCCTGGGCTTTAGTTAACCTAGAGGACTGGCCTTGGCCTAGTATAACTATTAGTAGCTGCTGCTGGTTTTAGTAATAGTATTTGTAGCTGTGGTTATAGTTGTTATCTATAGCTTTATCTTTCTATAGCTTTATTTTTTTATATAGCCTTGGCTTACTGATTGGCTAGCTTACTTTACTACCTGCCTCCCTTACAGCTGTTAGTCTAGCTGTCTTAGGTCTTGCTTAGTTGGTCGGTCTGGCTTTAGCTGGCTGGCTGTTTGTCTTTATTTATTTTCCTTTGCTTTAGCTATCTTAGTTTTAGTTAGTTAGTCTTAGTCTAGCTGTCTTACTTTAGCTATCCTAGTTTAGCTTTAGCTATTAAAGCTGTCTTCTAAGTAGTTAAAGCTATTATAGTTTAGGTAGTCTAGCCGTTGGTCTAGCTGGTTGGTCTAGTCTTCGTTATGCTTTTGTTTTATTAGATTAGCCCTGCTTTTGCCTTAGCTACTTTTGCTTTTTATACTTAGGCTTACCTTACCTAGCCTACCCAGCCTACCTAGCCTACCCCGGCTGCTAGGCTTACCTTTATACCTATTACTAGTTATTATTTAGGTAGTTATTTTTTTTATTTTTCTATTTTCCTTTACTACTAGTTTTATATAACCTTTATGGCTGTTCTATAGTTATTTTATTTTTATAGCCTTAGCCAGCTAGCCGGCTACTGCTTTCCTTACTTACTTTACCTTTTACTTTCCTTTACCTAGTATATAAAATTTATTTACTTACCTTAGTTATATTTTTTACTTAATTATAAGCTATAAACTTATGTTTTCTTATACTTTAATAAAGGCTGTAACTGCTGCTTCTACTACCCTTTAGCTAATCTTCTTTTACTATCTTCCTTTAGCGTTTTTTAGCGCTAGCCCTAGTGCTTTTTTTAGCTACTGGCCTCTGCTATAATCTTTACTTACCTTTACTAAGACCTCCGTTAACCTCCGCTAACTTCCGCTAACCTTTACTTCCTCTGCTTACGAATCCTTCTATTAGATACTATAGAAATACTACAGATGCTGTAGACAGTAGTAGGAACTAGGATAACTAGCTAGTCTTACTGGCCCTGGTTTACCTGGACCTAACCTGGATGTACTAACTAATGCCTAAGATTTTATATATTAACTATATCTTGCGTTAAATAGTTTAAGTATACTAGCTTAGTATAAAGAGCTTATAAAGCTAAGTAAAGCCTAATAGCTGCTTATTTTTATCCTATATTAATATAGTAATTATATTTATAAATAAATAGAATAAGGTAATTAAGTAATTAAAGGGGAGGTAAATAAATAGTATAAAAAAAGCAGTAGTTTTTATTTTATATTATATACTTTTTAGTAAAGGAAATAAGCTTATTAATAAACAGCTATAGAAAAACCTAGTAGGTTATAATAAGGAGAATATATAAGTTATTATACTATTAAGTAGCCTATACCTTACTTAGTATATTTATAATTATCTTAATACTATATTTTATAGTAATATAATAAGGCTTACTTTCCTAAGGCTTTTTTTTAAAGTATTAAGTATAGTTAATAGATAAAAAAAGGTTATTAAAAAGGGCCTTAGGGTTAATATAATATATTTTATTACTTATAATAAAGTATAAGTAGGTATAGGTAAATTATTTAAGCTAGTTATTAAAAAGGCTAAAGAGGGCTTTAAAGTAAAATATAGGCAGTAAGTCCTTTAGGTATTATATTTTAACCTTATTTATAATATTAGAGCTAGTAGGCTAATTAATAAATTTATATACTTTAGCCTATATATTAAAGTTAAAGGTTAATAAGATAAGGGTATATAAGTATTTTAACTATATTTTACAGCTTATTAAATTACTTCTTATACTATACTTAAAGGCCTATAATAATACTTACTATATTTAAAAGTAAATATTTTAAATATTTTTAATAAATTACTACTAGTACTTATAGTCTTAGTATAGTAGTTTATTACTTATAATTATATAATTACTTACTTTATTATAAAAATATATAGCTAGTTAGTTAAACTTACTTAACTACTACTAGCTAAATCCATAGTTTTAAATTAATACTTAAAGCTTAAGCCCCTCTTTATTTATTATACTTTTTATATATACTACCTTTTATATTTATTAATACTTTTATAGTAGGGATTCCTTTATAATAAAAGATATATTATAAAAGAAGTATATACTTTAAAGAGTAATAAGTATAATTATAATCTTTAAAAAGGAGAATTTAATTAAGGTAGCTAAGTAAATATATTTAAATAGGTAGTAGTAATAGTTAACGAAGGCCTATAAGAAACTAGCTACTTCCCTAGAGAATATAATAAAAAATAAAGGTATTAGGGAAAAATAGCTATTAATTTAGCTACCTTTATTTAAGGTAGATATAATAAGGCGTAGGAAATTAACAGAAATATAGTCTTTAGCCTTAATACTATAGGTAAATAAAAGGTTATTATTTTAATTACTATTACTTATAGTAGTAAAGTAGGCAGATATATTATAGTTTACGTAGGCTTTACTAAGCCTATAGCCCTTAAGTATAATAGCTATATAAGTATAAAGCCCCTACGTAGAGTTTTTATTATAAAAGTAATTTAGGTTAAGTATAAGGGACTTAATATAGTAAGATTAAAAAGGGTAAATACTAGCTATATTAAAGAGGGCTTTAATAAAGTTATAAAATTATATATATATAAGGCCTTTAGTAAACTCTTTATTATAAATTAATATTATAATTATAATAAATATAATATTATAATATATTACAAAGGGGTACTTTACCTTTATAAAATAAAGCCATTCTTTATATATTACTTTTATATTATTTACCCTGCTTTAAGTATACTATAATTCCTAGATTTTATTAAAGCAATATCTTCTCTAAAGTAAGATATATATATTTAATAAGCTCCTGTAAGCTAATATATACTAATAACTAATATTAATAAAAGTTAAATTATCTTAAAGGTATTAACTATTAATACTATAGTATTAAGTATTTTATTATTAATATAATATTTCCGTAATAGTTAAGTTAATAAACTTTAGCTTTATATTCTTAGCGCCTATGTAAATCTAATAGCTATAAAATTATAAGTGCCTTTGTATATAGCGTAGGATATTACTTTAGAGGTACTTTAGGTATAAGGGTTAAAGATTATATATAAGCCTTTTCTTTTATAAAATATACGCTTTATTATTAAACTTATCCTTTTTTATATAAGATTTAGCTTAACCTTTAAAATCTACTTTAAAGTTAGTAATAGCTGTAGTATATAAGCTAGGGAAATACTATATATAATTAAGCAGAAGGTAATTATAAAAAACTAGCAGTAGGACTTAGTTAAACTATACCTTATATAGGCCTACAGGGAGGTAGGTTCTAATAGTAATATTACTATAGTTATAATAAAAGGCTAGGAAAAATATCTATAATAATATATTAAGTATACTAGTAATATAGCTAAAGTAGTAGTTTAGTACCTTATATAGCAGCTGTAATAAGTTTATAGCGGGTATTTTAAAAAAAAAAGGTAAATATTATTTAATATACTTAGTTATATATAGTAGAGTATATATTACTAAATACCCTATTTAGCTATTATAAATAAGGAGGGGAAGGTATAAAAGCTATTAATATTAAAGGACTGCTAAATAAATATATTTACTACTACTTAAGGGATAGAGTAGTAAAAGTAAAGGTATAACCTTAGGTGTAGACCTTTATTAGCTATTATATTTTTAAATATAGTTTAGTAACTTTTAGTAATACTATTATACCTATACCTGTTTTAATTAGCGCCTATCTTTACGCTAGGCTTTAGTAGGTCTTATATAGAATTAAGTATAATAGGTAGTTTTTTATTACTAACTCGGCCTTTAAGTATGTATTAAATATTACTTATAGAGCTATATTAATAGTTAATATTATTAAATATAAAGGTATACTTTATAATATTAGTATATTTATTATTATATACTATAGTAGTATAGCTAAGTAGGGCTAACTACTTTATTATAAGGAGTTTACTAATACTTAATTTAGCTTATTTTTATTAATTATAAATACTTTTAAGATTTATATTACTAAAGTTAGCGTTTACGTTTTTTATTTATATATCCTTTACTATAGTTAAATAGTCCTTAAGGTATATATTATTATATAGCAGTAGTAAATAAGAAGTTAGAAAGATATTTTCTATACTTAGGCTATTAGAAAGGTATTATAAGATAATATAAAGTTAAAAAGCAATAGCCTAGGCTTCTACTGTATTTAAGTATTACTACAGGGCTGCCTAGTTAATTACTAAATTAATTATAATATTTTACTATTAAATTATAATAATCTAACATATAGTTTCTATAGTAATAAGGCCGTAAGTTTAATTATATTACTATACTATAGTAGGGAAGGTATTAAAAAGTAGTAATAATAAAGCTTTTAAGTTAATTATAACTATAAAAGGCTTTAGAGTAGCTTATATAAAAATAGTTTAGTAAGGGTAATTAGGTAGTAAATTAGTAAAGATAAATTTATTAGCTATATAGTAGTAGTAGTTAAGTATTTAATAGCTTACTTCTTTAATTAAATTAGTAAAAATAAAAAGCAGAATAACTTTAAAAAGTAGTAGTAAGTTTAGTTTTTTTTATAATAGCTATAGTTTTATATTTAACTTATTTAAATAAATTACCTAAGTTATAGTAGTAGTAATATTTAGTTATTTACTATAATAAATTATTAACTATATAGTATATAAAATATTTTTAAACTTAAGAGGTTATTATATATTAAGCCTTTATAATAAGTTTAATAACCTAATATTAAAGATAATATTTTTATTTATATTATCTTTATATAAATAAAGGCAGGCTATTAGAAAAAGTATAGTAAATATTTATATTACTTAAGGTATAGTTTTTTAATATTTATCTAAATTTTTATTTTTTAATAAAAAAAAAGAGGCTTATTTTAAAATAAAGAGTTAAGTAGGATTATAAACTTATATTTAGTTTATATATAAAGGATAGTTTTTATAATTAAAAAGGGGACTATTATTTAGTAAATTTATATTTAAAAAATTAAGGTTATTATATAAATTTTATAGTTTATTATTTAAAAACCTTAAGCTAGGATTATTATTAAGTATTTTAAGCTTTAAAATAGCAGGCTTTTATTTTTAAATTAATTAGATTTTTTTATATATATAACTATATAGGTTAATTAGTTAAGGAGTTATAGTATATAAATTAAAAACTAAAGGAATAAAAGCTAGGATTTAAGTAAGTATAGTAAAAATAAGTATTAATAGCTAAATAATAAAGTAAAAGTATAAGTTAGTAGTAGAGTTTAATAAAAGTAATACTTTAGGTAAGTGTAATATATAGTAGTTAAATATAATAAATAAAAGACTAAGTAGGTAAGGTATATATTAATTAAAAATAATTTATATTTAGTTATTAAATAAGGTATTTTTACTTTTTTTTTATTAGTATTAGTATTAGTGTTAATAATATACTTTTTAACATTTACCTTTATTAGTGTATTTATTAAGATAACCTTAATGTTTTATTTTTTAAAGAGAAAAATATTATAATTTAGTTAATTTTTTATTTTTATTTTTTTAAAAAAAAAAAAAAAAAAATAAATATAACTAGTAGAGTATAAAAGTAAAAGAATTTTAATTATTAAGAAAAATTAAGATAACCCTTTTTTATATATTACTGTAAGAATAATTAAAAATATAATAGTAGTAAGTGTAGTTAAAGGTTAAAATATTAATATCTTAATAAGTGTTATATAATAAATATATAATATTATTTATGTATTTTTAATATTTTAATTATATTATTACTTATAAAGTATTATTAAATAGGAGTCGTTATATTTTATTATGACTGAAATAAAAGGGTATACTATTATTTATAAGCTATTATTAAATAGGAAATATTATATTTTATTATTACTAAACTAAATGTAAATTTTTATTATTATAATAATAAAATACAGAAGGTAGGCTAAGATAAACTAAGGATAATTATATTTTTCTAAAAGCTATAATTAATAAGACTTACTTTATTTATATAACCTAAGCTATCTACCTATTATTAGTAATACCTATAGGCCCCTTAGGAAAGCTTGCTTTTAGCCTATTATTAGTAATACCTATAGGCCCCTTAGGAAAGCGCGTTTTTAGCCTACTATTAAAAATACCTAGGGGCCCTTAGGAAAATATACTTTTATAAAAAATATACTTTCTTAAAGCTTAAGGCAAAAGGAAGGTTTATTTTACAGTTATAATAATAAAGATTTATATACTTATATAAGCACTTACCCTAGACTAAATAAGGTATAGCGCAGCTATTATACTAAATTAAGGTTTTTTATTACCCTGTAGGGCTACGCTAGCCTTAATTTGGTTTTTTATTATACTGCAGGCACTACTTTTAGCTTGACTATAAGCCTGGTGTTTAGGTATAAGTAAGTATAAAGCTTTTTAAGACTTACTAATTACTACTAACGTTTTATTTAGGATTTTTTAAAAATTACTATACTATTTATAAACTTAATAAAGAAAAATATTAAATTTAAACTTATAAAATACTTATATAGCCTTTAACTACCTTAAATAAGCCCTTATAAGTATACCTATATTTATAATATTTAACCTTAATAAACTTATTATAATTAAAACTAATACTTTAGATTTTGTAATTAATAAAATACTTAGCTAACTTAATAATATAAAAAAAAAGAAACTTAGGCCTATAGCTTATTTTTCTAAAAAACTATATAAACTAGAACTTAAATATCTTATTTATAATAAAGAATTTCTAATTATATACTAAGCACTTAGTAAATAGTATTAAAGATATTATTATAAAAAAAGCTAATTTCTAATAACTATCCTTATAGACTATTAGAATATTACTTACTTTATAATAATATAAGAACTATTTTATAAATAAGTTAAATACTATAAGTAACTCTCTAAATTTAAGCTTATTATTAAATACTATAAAAGTTTAAATAATAAACGTACTAATATACTTAGCAGGCGCTTAAACTATTTTTAAAAAATCCTAGAAGTTAAAATATAAGTATTAGAAAAAAACTAATATAAAGACTTATATAACAAATCGGTATCTATAGGTTAGTATAAATAGTGTTTTTCAAAGGATAAACCTTTAAATAGTTCTAGGGTTTATATTAGCGGAGCAGTTAGGTTAGTAAATAGGTAAATCTATTATTAACGGTAGAATAAAGTATTTAAATATTTAATCTAAATATTATTATGTTAATAATAATTAGCTATCTAAGTATTTTAATAAGTAATATAAAGTAAACTTATATACCTAGTTAGCTAAGTTAAATTATTATTAAAGAGCAATAATTTAGTTATAGATTATCTTAGAATCTTAATAATCTGTTTATAGATTATTAGATTATTATAATAATCTAATAATCCGTTCCTAATTAGTTAATTAATCCAATATTTATCTAGATTAAACTACCCTATAGGCCTATTATTACAACTATAAAAACCAGGTTATAATATAATACCCCTCTTCTATTAGTTTTATTCTTAAGACCTTACTTATTTAAGTATAAGTAGCTTATCCCTACCTTATAGTACATTCTATAATTACTTATTCTTTACTTATTTCTTACGTATACTAACTTACTTAAAAATAATAGATAGGGTATTTAAAAAACTTTATCCTAAGATTAAAAAGTATAAAAGTTTTTTTTATTTTATTATTAGAAATACTTTTGCTATAGATAAGTATTATTCCAATTATATATTACATAGTTATAAGAAGTGTCTTTTATTTCCTTCTAACTTATTATATTATACTAAATGTATTTATTTAAATAAATTTTATTACGATATTTATAGTTTATTTTTTAAGTAGTTAAAGCGTATTACTGCTTATTATTTCCATTTAGAAGATAAACTTAAGGTAGCTAAAGAGGAATATTATACTGCTAATATAAAAGTTAAATATCTTTATAAGAAAAAAAAACGTTAGTATACGAAGATATATTATACTATTACGTAAGGTATTATTAATTTAAGGGAGTTAGATAGGGTTAAGCGTAAGGAGGCAGAGGCTGTTTATTAAGCTGCTATAACGTAGTTGGCAGAGGGTTTTTCTAAGGTTATCCCTGCTTTTTTAAAGCTAGTAGATTATTTAGGGATATTAATAATAGATCCTAAGCTAGTATAATCCTTAGGCTTTAATAAAGTTTTTCTACTAGTACTATTAAGTTTTTAAAATATTTAATAGGTTTTTATATTTCTTTTTTTTTTTTCCTTTTCTTTTATTATACCCTATAGCATTATTTACTATCTTCTCCTATCTTTATTATATTAATATCTTTTACCTTATACTCTTCTTCTCTTCTTTTAATAATAATTTTATCCTAAATAAACCTTTTAGTTTTTTTATTAATTTATACTTTTTTTAATAAGGAGATATAGAATATTAGGTATATGTATTTTTTATATTTTTTTTATTATTTAAGAAGTTTAAGTTTATAATTAACTTCTTTATTTTTTTTAAAATTTTATAAAGTCTAAGTTTTTTAAAATTAAGTTTATTACTTAGCTTATTTATTTTAATATTTACTTATTTATTACCTTATATATATTAATATAATTAAACTATATCCCCTTCCTAAAGGGTTAGTCCTTTAAGTTTATTTTTATCTATATATTTAATTATCTTTTATTAAATAAATTTAAGTTATTATTATAGTTCTTTATATAATTTAATTATATCTTCTGCCTTAATTATAGCTTTCTTAATATTTTCCCTTTATTTTAGTAGTTAGTAAGCTTTAGGTTTAAATCTATAGTTTAAGAAAAATAGTAATTTACTAATTAATTTTAATTTTATATTATTATATATAAGTTATATAACGGGGAGTAGTTCTACCTAGTTATTTTATTTAAAGTTAATGTAGTAGTATAAATAGGTTTTAATTATTTAGTTAATTTTTTCTATTTATCTATTTATTTATAGGTAGTAGGTTATACTAGCTTTATAGTTTATTCTTAGTCTAGCTGTAAGCGCTTTTTAGAATTTAAATATAATATATTTCCTTTATTAAAGATTATATTTCCTAGTAGTCTATAGTTACTTATAATATATTTTATTATTATATATACTAGTCCTTTTATATTACTAGCTTTTTTAAATAGTATAAAGTAGGCTATTTTTATAAGTTTGTTAACGATAATAAAGATACTATCGTAGAGTACCTTTATAATTAGTTTTTTTAAAAGAGGTAGTTTAGTAATTAAATTAAATAAGATTAATTTCTATAGTTATTATAGTATAGGCAGTAGTTGTAATTATTTATATAGTTTATACTTAAAGCTTTTAGCTTATCTATATATTATATATTCTAATATAATTCTTTACACTTATATTTTAATACTATTAAATTTAAAGTATTATTTAACTTACTATATAGTTTTTTTAATTTTATAGTATTTATTAAGTTTATATATATAAACTAATTGTATTACTTTATTTTATAAGTTTTCTAATACTTAGATAAGTCTATTTAGTATTAGGTATTTAGTATCTATAGAAATACCTTCTAAGTATTATTTATTTTCCTAGTTCTTAATATATTCTTTTATATTATTAATTATTAAATTATTTATTTTAATTTAATATAATGTATTAATTAATTAAATTACTAAGTCTTTATATTAGTTTTTTTTTAGTATTTATGCTTTAACTTCTAAGATTTTTTAAAAATAGTCTAAGTACCTACTAAGTACATTAGCCTATTTATTATTTAAACTTTTATAATATTTAATAATAAACTTAAATTTAAAAAGTTACTTATAGTATTTAACTTATTTATAAGATAGTTCTTATATTATTATAAAGTATATAATATTCTAATAGTCTATAAGGATTATTATTAGAAATTAGCTTCCTTTATAATAATATCTTTAATGCTGTTTACTAAGCGCTTAATATATAGCTAGGAATTCTTTATTATAAATAAAATATCTAAGTTCTAGTTTATATAGTTTTTTAAAAAAATAAACTATAGGCCTAAGTTTTTTTTTTTATATTATTAAGTTAGCTAAGTATTTTACTAATTATAAAGTCTAAAGCATTAGTTTTAATTATAATAAGTTTATTAAGGTTAAATATTATAAGTATAAGTATACTTATAAAGGCTTATTTAAGGTAATTAAAGGCTATATAAGCGTTTTATATAAGTTTAAATTTAATATTTTTTTTTATTAAGTTTATAAGTAATATAGTAATTTTTAAAAAATCCTAGATAAAATATTAATAGTAATTAGTAAGTCCTAGGAAGCTTTATACTTACTTAATGTTTTTAGGTAGTTCTTAATTATTAATTACTTTACGTTTTTCAGAGTTTATTTAAATTTATCCTAGTATAATAACGTATTTTAAAAATATAACCTTTTATATATAAAAGTTATATTTCTTAGGTTTTACTAGGAGTTTATTATTCTAAAGTATTTATAGTATTTTTCTAATGTATTTTTTATATTCTTCTAAGTTTTTAAAATAGATAAGGATATTATTAAGGTATATAATAGTAAAATAATCTATATAGTCCTGTAGTATATAATTAATTATTTTCTGGAAAAATACTAAGGTGTTTATAAGTTTAAAAGGTATTACTTAATATTTATAAAGTCTATATTTAGTACAGAAGGTAGTTTTTTATTTATTGCCTTTTTTAATATAAATAAGGTTATATACTTCTTTAAGGTTTAATAAAGTAAAAATCTTAGCTTTTGTAAGTTAGTTTTTAATTTCTGAAATTAGGGGTAGTAGTTTAATATCTTTTTTAATTATTATATTTAATTATTAATAGTTTATAATAAGTTAAAGTTTATTATTTTTTTTAAGTATAAATATAATTAGATATTTTACTAAGGATTTAGAAGGTTTAATATAGTTTTTTTTTAGCTAATCCTTAATTTATTTATTAAGTATCTTAAGCTTAGTAGTACTTAGGTTATAGATTTTATTAAACATTAGGACTTTATTATTTATAAGTTCAATCTTATAATCCTATTAGCTATATTTTAGTAGTCTAGTATTAAGTTCTTTATTAAAGAGTTTTATATACTAGAGGTTTATTAGTATATTTTTTAAATATTCTAGGGTATTTTAGTTTTAGTAGTAAAGATCTTTAACTTTTTATATAATTAAGTTAAAAAACTTAAGCTGTTTTTTCTTAGGTTTTTTAATATATTTAACTATTTTTAAGAACTTTTATAGTTCTATAGTAGGTACCTTTTTTATAACTTTTTCTATTTCTATATATTTTTATATTTTTTTTTTATTTAATATAAGGGTCTTTAATCTTATTATTAGGGATATTATTATATTTTATTAATTTTCTTAATTTAGTTATAGTTTCGCTAGGATATTAATTAGTTAGGCGTAAGGTTATTATATTACGTAGCTTTCCTCTTAATTAATATTAGGGTTATGTAACTTTAGCTAATTATATCTTAAAAATATATTATATTTTAAAATGTTAGTAATATTAAACTTTAAGTAATTTAAGATTTTACTAAATTAGATTTTAAGGTAATTAGTTTTATAATTAACAGTTCCGTTATTATAAGTAAAGGGTTATTATTTAGTATTAGTAAGTATATATAGTTTCTCTTTCTTATGGTTAGTTTACTTTAGGTAGTTAATAAGTTAAGGTATAATATAGTTTATTATAGCTCCTAAGTTTATATAAACTATAATTAAGTATTCTTTTAGTATACTAAGTACTTAAAATTTTTATAATTTCTATCCTAAGATAGTATTTAAGTTATAGTAGATTATATTATTTACGTTATTATAGTAATTATTACTATAAAGGTTAATAATTATATTATTTAAGTCTAAGGTAATTTATATTAGTTTATAATTTTAAATATTATAGTATTTACACTAGGTATATTTAAGCTTTAGGATATACTTATTAATAAGTTTATAATATTTCTAAAGGTTTTTTTAATTAATTTTTAATATTTTAGTATTAATACTATATCCGCTAGTATATTTTTTAAAGTTAAAGCTTTATTAAGCTAGGTTGTTTATAATATATATAAATTTATAACGTTAAATTTAGTATCTTATGTAATTATCTTTATTATAAAAGGTAAATTTTTCTTATTTATATTCTACTGCTTTATAATCCTTATACTATTCCTATAGTTTAAGTATAGTATATTATTTATATAATAGGAGTTTATAATTAATAATATTAACTTTATTATATTAATCCGTAAGTAGAATATTATTTATATAGTAAAAGGTTATTTTTTATATTTTTAATTTAAGGTATAAAATATTTTTATTATTAAAATATTATTAAAACTCTTTTTCTACTACTTAGATTTTATTATAAGTCTTAGTTATATTAATCTTTAGGATCTTTTTTTATTATTTAAGGAGTTTCTATAGTATAGGGCTTCTTAGAGGTGTAGTATCTAAAAGACTATTATTATTTTCAAAGGGTTTTTATTTATAAAGGTATCCTAGTCCCTAGGGTTCTTAGGATCTATAGTTTTTATATAAATTAGTAATATTAAGGTCTATATACCTTATATTATAATTCTATATTATAGTATTTTAAAAGTCATTATATTATTATATAGCTTTTTATTATTTTTATTTATAAATAACTTCTTCTTTATCCTTAAAGTTAAGTAATTTTTTATATTTTATTATTTTATTACTATTTAGGTATAGTTAGGTAACTGTAAGTTTTATATTATCAGAGGTTTACTAAACTAGTATTCTGTTGTAGTTTGTATTTTCTTAATGTTAGCTGTTATTTATAAGTGCAGTATATTAATATTTAATTTCTACTATATTTCTTTAGGTAACTTCCTTAAGTATATTTAAGGCTTATATATACTACTTAGGTCCCTTTAGGAACTATCTTAAGCTTTACTTATTACTAAGGTATATTTAGTATTTATTATTATAATATACTAAAAAGTATAGTATATTATAATTTACTAAGGGTTATATAATATTAATAGCTTAATTTTCCTTAGGTTTTAGGATAGGTATAAATCTTTTATTATTATCCTTCTTTAGGGCTTAGTAGTATTATTTTATATATTCTTTTTTTCTATAGTTATAGTATTTAACATTCTTATATTAGGCCTTAATAATACTAAGGTTTATTAATCTTAGTTTTTTATTATTATATAATATAATATTTTATTTCTTTCCTTAATTAGTATTATTACTAAAGTAAAAGTACTTAAGGATTATTTTCTATATATTTCCTTTTTACTTACGTTTTTTATATTACTTAAATAAGCGTTTATTAATATAAGTAGCTTTTTTAAAGAGTTTATTTAAAGTATTAAGTAACTTATTTTAGTATAATTTATCTTTAACATTAGACTTTAGTCCTTAGTAGTAGAATATATATTATATTTTATTATTTAGGTTAGTTCTAGTAGCTAAATATATAAAGGCAGCTGTATACTTAGTATATAATTTAGTTTACTTAATTTATAAAAGTACTTCTTTTACTTCTTTAGCTTTATTAGTTTTTTTATATAGTTTTTTAAGCTGTTTTTTAAAGGTAGTATATTTATTAAATAGTTTATTAATATACTACTTCTTTAGTTCTTAAGTTTATTTAAAATCCCTAAGATATAGTTTAAATTAATCTTTAGTAGTTTTAGCTAAATAAGTTCCTATAGTTTAAACTTTTATTATATTACTAATTATAGTAATTAAAAAGTAGCTAAAGTAGTTTTTTATATTTATAAAGAATTTTTAAATTTACTTAAGGTCTTCTTTAAATTTATTTAGTAATAGTAGTTTAATAATTTCTCTAGGTTTTTATTAATATACTACAGGGGCTGGGTTTACTATAGGGTTTTCTATTAATTACTATAACGTCCCGACCTAATACTTGAGTAGTATAGGGTAAGTTCCTAAGGTAATAAGCTAAGGTTAATTAGTTTATATTGGTAAAGAGGACAGGGAGTAGCTTTAAGTAGATGTAATTACGAAGTAAGTAAAATATAATAAAGATTTAGTCTATATTTAATCTTAATACTTTATTAATAACTATTTATCTAAGTTATTTAAAAAGTATAGAAAATTAAATCTTATATATCCAGTCGTTCTATAGGGAGTATTATAACCTATTACTCTTTAAAGTATTAGGAGCGTTTATGTAAGTTACTTTAATTATAGGAGCGCTAATTTTTATTACTCCTTTTTATAATTAGTTATTTAGTTAATAGTTATTCTAGGTACCTTTCTTTTATACTTTTATTAGTTTAGATTATAATATAATACCCCCCTCTTTTATTAATCTTATCCTTAAGACTTAATAAGGCTTAGTACTTAATCTAGCTATAGTATATAATTTTTATAAGGTATATTTTCTTTTCTTCTTTATATTTCTATTATACCTAATCTATTTATAAAGGTTTGTAAAAGGTATGAAAATATTTCCTTAGTAAAATATATATTAACTTTTAACGTAGCCATAGATATACTATATACCTGTTATTATTATTTTAAATTAGCTTACGTAATTTCTAAAACTTTTTTTTATTATAGAAACTACGTAAAAGTAAAGAAATCTTATAATAGTATTTTTATTATAAGTACTTATAAATAATCTTAGTTTCTTAACGTAATAATAACTAACTTTCCTTAATTAAAAAAGTAATAACTTAAAAATAATTTTTAAAGTATAAAGAGAAGGAGGCTAGGGAGTATTTTGATTTTTTAAATACTTAAATAATTAAGTTATAATTTAAGTTAGCTAAGGCAGCTGGTTGTTTATTATATATTTAAAAAATACATAAGAAGGCAGAAGAATAAAGTAAAGAGTTATTTTATCAGGGAATAGTTAAGGCTAATGCTAAGGTAGTTATAGAGTAGGCAGTAGTATAAGATTTGTAATTATTAAGTGTTTTTAATAATGTAAATTAGTTTTCCTTAGGTATTAGTTTAGAGTTTAAAGATCTAGGTCCTTTTATACTATTAGGGGAAATTTATATACCTTCTTCTTCTTAGGTTATCTTATTTATTAAATAGTTAGCGTTAGGAGTTTTAAATATAATTTTAAGTTTTCTTAAAAGTTTTAAATTAGTTCTATTATATTAAAGCTTTTAATAGGTTCCTAGGTATTGTAAATTAGGTTATACCCTTTCTATCTAACTTAGTATTTAATTTTATTATTTTCTTCTAGATTTCTTTATACTACTAAAACTTTTTTAACTTCCTATTCTTCTTTATCTTCTATAATAATAATTTCGTCTAGAATTAGTCTTCCTATTACTTTATTAATTTATACCTTTTCTAAAAGTAATATATAAAATATAGGGTATTTTAGTTATATACCTTCTAGTATTTTTAATTTATAGTTAATATTACTAATTTTCTTTAGAATTTTAAATAGACTGATTTTTCTAAAATTAAGTTTATTATTTAGTTAGTTTATCTTAATATTTAGTATTTTATAGCCTTATATATATTAAAGTAGGTAGACTATATCTCCCTTTTAAAGGGTTAGTCCTTTAATTTTATTTTTATTTATGTAATACTCTATATGTTTTTAGATAAGTTCTAGTTATACCTTTAATTCCTTATATAGATTAATTATTAATTCCGCTTTAAGTTATATCTTATTAGCATTAGGTCCTTTTTAAAGTAGCCTATATACTAAAGGGGTATATTTATATAAAGTATAAAATAATATTAACTTAGTAAATTTAGATTTTGTACTATTATAGTATAGCTAAGTAAAAGGTAACTATTTAACCTAGTCGTCTTACTGTAGGTTAATAAAATATCTTAAGTATTATTTTATAATTTAATTTATTTATTCTATTTATTTATCTATTTTAGGGTAGTATATACTGCTAAATTTATAGTTTACTTTAAATTTTACTATAAGTTTTTACTAAAATTTAAAGGCAAAAGTTTATCCTCTGTTAAAGATAATTTCTTAAGGTATATTATAATTAGCTGCTATTATTCTTAGGTATATATATATAAAGTCTTCTGCTAAGTATAACTTTTAATAAGGCAGAAAGTATACTTATTTTATAAATTTATCTATTATTACTAAAATACTATTGTAGGTTACTTTAGTAAAAAGTTCCTTAGAAGGTAGTAGGTCTATAATATAGTTAAAGGTAATTATTTTCTATAGTAATTTAGGTACTAGTAGGGGTTGTAATTTTCTATAAGGTTTATGCCTTTTGTATTTAATATATTAATATTTATTACAGATTACTATAATATTAGCAGCAGTCTTTTTTATTCCTTTAAATTAATATATTATAAACATTTACTAATATATAGTTATAATTTTTTAATATTTAAACAGCAGGTGCTTATAGATATATTTTATAATTTTCTTTTATAGGCCAGGAGGTACCTAGTATTTGCTTTTATTTATAGGATATCTATTTTATAGTGTAACCTAAGATAGAAACTAATATAGTTCCTAGTCTTTTATATATTCTTTAATTTCCTTAAAAAGTTTATTATACTTTTATATTTTAAAGATTATATTAAAAGATCTTTATTTATAATTACCTTATGCATTCTAATATAGTTATCACGACCCGACTCTTGAGGTCGCGACAATGGGCCAATAGGTTGGTCGGGACCAGATTAACCTTAATCCTTTAACTAATCAGCAGGGATCGAGATATAACTTCTTAATCTAACTAAGGATTAAAGTATAAGCTATTGATCTAGGAATAGATTAAGATATAAGCTATTAATCTAGCCTAGCTAACTGGGTATATAAGTTTGCTTTATATTACTTATTTAGAATACTTAGATAGCTAGTTGTTATTAATATAATAGTATTTAAATTAAATATTTAGATACTTTATTCTATAAGCTAGTAATAGACTTACCTATCTACTGACCTAACTGCTCCGCTAATATAAATTATAGAACTACTCTAAGGTTTATCCCTTAGAAACAGCTGACCTATAGTACCTATAGGAACCTAGTTTATTATATAATAATAACTTTTATTTAGACGGTTACCTTAGACCTATAGGTAATAAAATATTAAGAACTTAATAGCTTATAAGCTTTAGAGTTCTAGATAATAATACTAATTATAAGAGTAAAGCTTAAAGTAGTTATAATAGTAATACTAAAATTTAAGATAATTTCGAAGATACCTCTAAAGATGTTGTAATAGCTCTATAACTGCTAGCTAATTTAGATAAGGCTAATTAGCGCTTTACAGTACTTAAAGAACTTATAGAATAATTACGCTAGATAATTAATACCTAAGCAGCTACTATTATAACTTTTTAAGGATAAGTACTAGTAATAAACCCTATGGTAAACCTAGCTTTTGTAGTATAATAATGGGAACTTAGAGAAATTATTAAACTATCGCTGCTTAATAAATTTAAAGGAGATTTTAAATAGATCTAGAAGTTTTTTATAAATATAAGGAACTACTTTAGTTATTTTTTAACTACTATAGCTAATAATATTATAAAAATCTAAACTATAGGAACTTACTTAGCTAAAACCGCTAAAGACTGGTTTAAATTATACCTTAGAGACTTTAAGTAAGATAAAACTCTAAAGAAGCTATATACAGTTATTTTATTTACTAGCTACGCTATGTTTAAATAGTAGTTTAAAAAACTATATGGAAAAACTAATAAATTTAAAGAAGCTAAAGATATACTTCTTTAGATTAAATAAAAAGGACCCTGCGTAAAGTATACTGCTGCTTTTATATACCTAGCTGCTAGAACTAATTTTAATAATAAAGTATAATAAATACTTTACTACTAAGGACTTAATCTAGATGTTAAGGATAAGCTTTTTAAGGATAAGAAACTTAATATGCTTAATAAACTTGCTAAAAAAGCTACTTGTATTAATAAATAATAGTTCTAATGACGTTAGGAGCGTAAGTAAAAAGGGAATCTTTAGAAGATAATTCTAAAATATTTTTACTTTAGTAATAATATTAACTAGGGAAAGAAAAGGGATTTTGTAATTTATAATAATGGGAAACTAGGATTAATGGACCTTACTATTATTAAAGTATAATGTAAGAACGTTAAGTATTATAACTATAGAAAGAAAAGATATATAAAGAAATATTATTAAGCTTTAAAAAAGGATAGTAATAAAAAATTTATACCTGTCCTAGAACCTAAGGAAAACTAAGTAATTAATACTATATAACCCTTAGTAGATTATAATGTATTGTATTTCTTAGTATATTACGATAATAAGTATTAGATATACCTTAGCAATAAATAGGGATTAAGCTAGTTCCCTAGGGGACTAAAAACCTTAAACACCCTTAAGGAAGTTACTTAAGAAGAAATAGCAGAAGTTAAATAATAATATGCTAAACTGGTATAGAATAAATAACACTAAGAGGGAATAAACTATGTTAAGATATTAGTTTAGTAAACCCTTAATAATATAGAATAAGAAGTTTTAATCTCCTAGTATAACTTTTATAAAGAAGAAAAAATACTTTATAAATAAGAATAAGAAGAACTTATATAATAAGACTGTGGTATTATATAATAGGATTATAATATAGGATACACTGATCTTAATATTAGTAAACTATGCCTAAACTATGGATTATAAGAACCTCAGGGACCTGGATATCCCTGTAGATAGGGACCTTTAGATAAAGAAAAAAGTAAAATAGGTAGTGAAGATGAAATTGTTTATGATAATAGCGGTTGTATTTACTTATATAGCTTTCGGAAATTAGAGCTAAGGATGATAAGATGAGAAAATAAGAATAGAAAACCACCCTTTTTTAATTAAAACGGACTGTAACTATTATTAATAAATAAACTATATGATATTTATGGATTTTATAAGCTTTTTAATAACCGTTTTTATATATGCTATTTTAAGAGCGAACTCGAAAGTCTTCCAAATACTGCGCCACCAGCAAGCCTTATACTAAAGGAACTTATTAAGTAATAGGGAAAGATTCTAAAGATTGACTTAACTAAGGCCTACGATAGGAATAAGGCAATAGGATTAGTATTATACTATATTAATAATATCTTCCTTATAAGCTAATATAATAAAGCTAATATTGCTAATTGTAAGCTACTATTATATAAATAATATGCTTTGTATAAACTTGCTGAATAGTATAAAGATTATAAGACTACTAACTGTATATAAAATAAGTTTATACTCTGTAATAAAAGCGATTGTATAAGATACTAATACTAGTATTATATATTTATATATATTACCAGAAACCTAGCTAGGTAAGGTTTTAACTTTGAGAAATATATAGGCGGATATAGCTATAATGCTAAGGTATGAAAGATTAATTAGAATAACCTTTGGAAATACTATAAGCTTACTAATAGGTATGTTCTAAAGCTGGGATATACTTGGTGTAAATGCTATAATATCTAAGTTTATAAGCTAAGCTGAATTGCCTTAGAACTAGATAATATTAAGAATAACCTCTATAATAAAAAATAAAATAATAAAATAATCTATAATAATAACGATTATTACGATAGCGCTGACGATGCGACTTACTATAACTTAAATACTATAATAGGAGGAAAGAAACTATGGAAATTTCTAGTAGACGAATGGTTAAACAATGAACTAATTATAGTCTATATAAATTCCGGAGCTATAATAAGCTATATTACGCCTTAACTAGTTAACCGCCTATAGTTAAACTATTGTAAAAAGGAGAAACCATATACCCTTACGAGTATTAAGAAATAATAGTTTACTTATAATAATAGAACTGTTAACTGCGAGACTGATTACCTTGTAATCTAGTTTAGTGAAATTAAGGATACCTTTAGCTTTAATATTATAAATATTATAGGATATAATATACTTTTAGGATATAATTAGCTTAAGTTATGTAACCTAGATGTTAACTGGATTAGAGGCTAGGTAAGATAGCGAACTTGCCCTAAATTAGTTAATACTTTTGCGAAACTGTAACTAGATTAGGAAGATTGACAGGATGCTATAATATCCCTGACGATAGGATTAGTAACCTTTGTATTAAATAAAGAAATGAAAAAATATATAAAAAATAGAAAAGTTATAAAATAAATATAAAATAAGAAGCTAATGAAACTCCTAAGGATAATTAAATACGTTGAGAAATTAAAAAAAAAACAGCTTAGATTTTTAAACTTGATTATATAAAAAGTTAAGGAACTATACTACTAAGACTAATAAATACTAGAACGTCTAAAAAATATATTAATAGATCTTTAGTATATACTAGTCTTTAATAAAGAACTAGATACTAGACTACTAAAATATAGCTAATGGGATTATAAAATTGAACTTATAGACAATAAGGTACTAATGTTTAATAAAATCTATAACTTTAGCGCTACTAAGCTTAAGATACTTAATAAATGGATCAGGGACTAGCTAAAGAAAGGATATATTAGACCCTTTAAATCCTTAGTAGGATATTTAGTTATATTTATGCCTAAAAAGAATAGTAAACTTTAACTTATTATAGACTACTAATAATTAAATGTAATAATTAAGAAAGATATTATACTACTACTATTAATTTTAGAAATTAAAGACTAACTTACAGAAGCTAAGATCTTTACCTCGCTAGACCTTAAAGAAGTATATAACCTTATTTAGATTAAAAAAGGCAATAAATAAAAAACTGCCTTCTATATAAGATATAGACTTTATAAATACTAGGTAATGTCTTTTGGACTTATAAACGCCCTAGTATCTTTTTAAAAAATAATTAACTATATATTATAAGACTATATAGATTATTTTATTATTATATACTTTAATAATATCCTTATTTACTTTAAAAACTTAGAAAAATATAAGGAATATATTAAAAAAGTATTATAAATACTATAGGATAATAAACTCCTAGTAGAACCTAAGAAATATAACTTCTATATACAGAAGGTTATATTTTTAAAATATATTATTACACTAGGAAGAATTTAAATAAACCTTGAGAAACTTAAGGCAATTAACGACTAGAAGCTACCTAAGAATATTAAGCAAGTACAGAGCTTTTTAGGACTTACTAACTACTACTAACATTTTATTAAAGACTTTTTAAAAATCGCTACACTACTTATAAACTTAACTAAGAAAAACGTTAAATTTAAACTAATATAAGATATTTAAAAAGCTTTTAATTGCCTTAAATAAGCTTTTATAAGTGCACTAGTATTTATAATATTTAACTTAAATAAACCTATTATAATTAAAACTAATACCTTGGATTACGCAATTGGTGGAGTACTTAGCTAACTTAATAATATAGAGAAAAAGAAACTTAGGCCTATTACCTACTTCTTTAAGAAACTATATAAACTAGAGCTTAGATATTTTATTTATAATAAGGAATTCCTAGCTATATACTAGGCGCTTAGTAAGTAGTATTAGAGATATTATTATAAAAGAAGCTAATTTTTAATAATAATCCTTATAGACTATTAGAATATTACCTACTTTATAATAATATAAGAACTATTTTATAGATAAGTTAAGTACTATAAGCGACTTTTTAAGTTTAAGTTTATTATTAAATACTATAGTGGATTAGATAATAGATGCGCTAATATATTTAGCAGGTGCCTAGACTACTTCTAAGAAATTCCGGAAGTTAAGGCCCAAATACTGGAAAAAGATTAAAATAGTAACCTAGTAATTTAATTAATTAATACCTTATACTAAATTAAGATAGACGATCTAATTATTAATAATATTAAAGAGTATATTAAGAACTGGGAAAATAAATAATACCCTAAAGATGTCTTTATAAATACTGGATACCTAATATTAAACGGACTTATATAGGTACTAGAGGATTTATAAAGTAAAGTAGTAAAATCTGTTTATATATATAAGCTTAGCAGATATTATAAAATTAGAAAAACTATATAGTAAGTTAAATAATACTTTAAATTTAACAGTATTAAGATATAAGTATAAAAAGTTATATTAGAATATATAATATATAAATAAGCTAAAAGCCTTAAATATAAGCTATATAGGCAACTATAACCACTACTTATATTATAGTAACCATAGGACTTAATCTTATTTAACTTAATTACTAAGCTACTTTCCTTAAGAAAACCAGTTACTAGGGTACTTTATAATAGTATCTTTATAGTAGTTAACAGACTTATGAAAATAGCTTACTTTATATTATTTAAGAAAGCTAGTAATATAGAAGGATTAGTATATATAATAATAAGATATATTATAAGTAACTATAGACTACTAGGAAATATAATCTCTAATAAAAGAAATATATTTATATTTAAATTCTAAAGAGTACTTATAGCTAAATTAGGAATAAACTATAAGGCTAGTATAGCCTACTACCTATAGATAGACGGATAAATAGAAAAGATTAATTAAATAATTAAAACCTATTTACGCTGTTATATTAACTTTAAGTAAAACGACTAAGTAGAACTGCTCCCCGTTGTATAACTTATATATAATAGTATAGAATTAAAATTAATTAAAAAGTTATTGTTTTTTCTAAATTATAGATTTAAACCTAAAGCCTACTGACTACTAAGGTAGGGGGAAGATGTTAAAAAAGCTATAATTAAGGTAGAAGATATAATTAAATTATATAATAAACTGTAATAATAACTTGAATTTATTTAATAAAGGATGATTAAATATATAGATAGATATAGGCTTAGAGGACTAACCCTATAGAAAGGGGATATAGTCTAGCTATATTAACATATGCAAGGAAATAAATAAGTAAATATTAAAATAAATAGGCTAAGCGACAAACTTAATTTTAAGAAACTTAGACTTTATAAAATTTTAAGAAAAATCAGAGACGTAAACTATAAACTTAAACTTCTAGAACGATAGGAAAAACGAGGAAAGTATATGTATTTAATTTTTTATATTTTTTTATTAGAAAAAGCATAAATTAATGAAGAAACTGGAAGGTTTATTTAGGATAAAATTATTATTAAAGGGGAAGAAGAAGAATATAAGGTAAAAGATATTAATGTAATAAAAATAGGAGAAGATAGTAAATAACGCTATAGGGTATAGTAGAAAAAAGGAGAAGAAAAAGAGGAAATATAGGAACTTATTAAGTACCTTAAGAACTTAATGGCGTTAGTGGAAAAACTTTATTAAAGCCTAGGGATTACGCTAGCTTAGGATCTATTGTTAATATTTTTAAATAATCCTCTGATTTTAAAGAAGCGGGGATAACCTTAGAAGAACCTTTTGCTAACTGTATTATAATAGCTTAATGAGCGGCCTCCGCCTCCTTACGCTTAACCTTATCTAGCTTCTTTAAATTATTGATATCTTATATAACTGCATGAGTTATTTTTTTTAACTAAAGACGTTTTTATTTACGAAGATGTTTAATCTTTGTATTAATAACCTTATGTTTTTCCTTGGCCTTTTCTAGAGTATTTTTGTATTATATATAAAATGAAGTAATTTTTTAAAGTTAAGCTGATAATAATAGACGTGCGTTGCAAAGGGATTTATTATCCTTTATATACTTAGTATAGTAAGTTAAATCCTCCTTAGATATTTAATACTTTAAGAAGCTCTGCTTTTTTTTATTAAAATAAAATATATAATTTTTTATTTTAATAGGATAAGATAAGATAATTTTTAAAAGAATATTATAATGCTTTGTTTTAGGATAAGATTTTTTATAAATACTTAATATAATAATTAATAAGAAATAATAGGCATAAGAAATATAAGATATTAATAAGAAATAAAGGGGGAGTAGCTACTTATACTAGTTGCAGTAAGACCTTAAGGATAAGATTAATAGGAGGGGGGATATTATATTATAACCTAACTCTTAAGGTTGCGATAATAGGCTAATAGGTTAGTTAGGACTGGATTAACTTTAATCCTTTAATTAATTAGCAGGGATTAAGATATAACTTCTTGATCTAACTAAGGATTAAAGTATAAGCTATTGATCTAGGAATAGATTAAGACATAAGTTATTGATCTAGCCTAGCCAACTAGGTATATAAGTTCGCTTTATATTACTTATTTAGAATACTTAGATAGCCAGTTGTTATTAATATAATAGTATTTAGATTAAATATTTAGATACTTTATTCTATAAGTTAGTAATAGACTTGCCTATTTACCGACTTGACTGCTCCGCTAATATAAACTATAGAACTACTCTAAGGTTTATCCCTTGGAAATAGCTGACCAATAGTACCTATAGGAACCCGGTTCGTCATAATAGTATAGTACCTTAGTAATTAAGGATTTTTTAAAAATAGTTAATTTTTCTACTAAGTATATTAACTCTTTTATTTTCTAATCCCTTATAGTATATAAGTTTATAATTAAATTTACTTAGGAATTTAAAGTATTTTAACTATTATTTAAATAACTTCTAAGTAAATGTAAAGTAAGTAATATTTTAATAATTAATAAAGATCTTAATTTAGAATTTACTTCCTTTATAATATTAGCTCTACTATTCTAAGTAACTTTTAATTCCTAAAAATTCTTTATTATAAACTACGTAATTAAGTTTAGCTTTATTAAGCTTTTGTAAATAAAATACAATAAGGTAAAGTTTCCCTTCGTTGTTTTATTAATTTAGTACTCCTTCGATTACCTATTTTAATATATTAGTTTTAATTTCTACTGGTTTCTTAAGGTTATATATAGCTAGCATAGGTTCCAAAGCTATAGCTTACTTAATTACTTAGAATATTTATTTTACTTCTTTTATCTAGTTAAACTTCTAATCTTTTTTTATTATATTAGTTAAAGGTTAAGTAAGGCTAAAGAAGTTTTAAATAAAATATTAATAATAGTTTACTAATTTAATAAAACTTTATACTTTTTTAACTAACGTTAGTATTAGCTATTTATTAATTATAGTAACTTTTTTTAGATTTATTTAAATAGTTCTAGGGGTAATAATATATCCTAAGAATTCTACTTCTTATATATAAAATTAGTATTTTTTAAAGTTTACGAAGAGGTAATTGTTTTATAATATTTAAAGTACTAAGTATATATATTTTTTATATTCTTTTTTAGTTTTAAAGTATATTAAAATATTATTTAAGTAAATAATAATAAATATATTTTAATATTTCTAAAGGATATAGTTCATTTTTTTCTAAAAGGATATAGGTGTATTTATTAATCCTTAAGGTATTACTAGGAATTTATAGGATTTTCCTAGGGTGCCGAAGGCTATTATCTATTTATATTCTTCTTTTATTTAAGTTAATCTATAAGTATTAGTAAGGTTTAGCTAAGAATATATTATAGCTCCTTATAATTAATCTTTTACTTTAAATATTAATAATAAAGGAGTTTAATCTTTAATTATAATATTATTTAATTATCTGTAGTTAATAACTAATTATAGTTTTCCGTTTTTCTTTAGAATAAAGATAATAGGGTATTATACTAGGGAGTTAGAGATTTTAATATATCTTTTCTCCTTCTGCTCCTATATCTACTTATTAAAAATATTAAGTTTTAACTAATTAAGGTTATATAATAGAAAGTATTTTAGTTATTTCCCTTTTTTTAATTTTATTATATAGTCCTATTTAGTATATAGTAGTATTTATATACTTTTGTCTAAATTAGTTAAGGTCTTCTAAAATAAAGCCTTAAACTTTTAATATTATTTTAAAATATTAACTATTAAGTTTATAGATTCTTTTTCTTTTTTACTATACTATTTTTCTTTTATAGCTTCTAAAAATTAATTAAGTTTATATAAGTTTTATTTCCTTTTACTAAACCTTTTTAAAGATTAAGCTTCTACAGCTTTAAATTATTTTTATTATTATTATATAAAGATCTTTTTAGGCTTAAGGAGTTAAGGTTTTTAACTTCCTTTATTTTTTTTTTAGTTTAGAGTTTTTTTATTATTTTGCTAATAAATTAAGCCTTTGCTTTATATTATTAAGGGTTTATATTAGTATAACTATAGTATACCTAGGATAATATTATATTTTAAGGTATTAATAATATTATATACTACTAAAGTAATTTAACTAAATACTTTAAAATATAAGTAATTAGTCTATCTTTTTACCTATTTATTATTATATTTAAATTATTTTCCTTTTTTATAAAAAAGTTAATATAGTTTTTTCTTTTATATCTATAGTAATTACAGGTGTATTACAGTTATAGCTAATATATAGTTCTTATCTACTTTAGAGTTTACTAAGACTTTAAGCAGTTCTTTATTTTATATTATTATAAAAGTGATTTTTTTCTTAAGAACTATTTGTTTTTTATTATTATTATATTTATATTCTTTTTTAAGGGATATAAATTCTTTATTAGTCTTGTGGTACCCTTTATCTAGAGACTATTCTAGTTTTTTAAGTACTAATCTTTAATCTTACGTAGTATATGTAATTTATAGCATAGGTTTTTATAATTATTTTATTTTACTACTTTATAATATAATTTTATCTTTCTAATGTAAATTTCATAAGTAACTTAATTATCTTATAGGTTATTAGGAGTTTTTCTATACTAATAATATTTTCTAAGTAATTCCTTAGGTACTCTAACATAGGTTCTAAAGTTAAATTTAATACTATGTAATTAGTTTACTAATTATTATTCTATAACCTGTTTTTTTTCTAAGACTAAGTTATACTAGTCTTTTAACTTATACCTTTAATATTTAAGGTAGTCCAGTTTATTATATTATTAATACTATTTAAAAATATATACTTAAGTTCCTTTATTTTATTTATACTATTAAATAAATTTTATAGTTTAGTAAATAATATACTAATAGCTTAGGCAATTTTCTATCCATCTATAATTTCTACATTTATAAAGTACAGTTAGGTAAAGTTTAAGAATTATAATTCGTAATTCTTAGAATTTATAAGTAACCTCCTATTTACTATACTATTCTTTATAGTAGGGGTTTATAATAGGAATTACTAAGTTTTATTACAGAAAGGTATTATATTCTGCTTTTTATTTTAAGTAATATATATATTAGTAAGTGATATAATTTATTTAATAGATTTAATAATAGTTATTATCCGCAGGATTAATCTAAAGGTAGTCTTAAGGTGCTTATTAATATTTTCCTTTAAGTTCCTATGTTTTATTTATATCTAAGCTTATAATAATTTATTATTTCTTATTATATAGTTACTACTATATAAGTTTATCCTAAATTTCTTAGTAAATAAGTATTTTAATATTTTACTTAGGATTATAAATATTAACCTATTACTAGAATTTAATAAGTTTATTAATTTTTTTAAATTTACTTTTAATAAAGTTAGTAATATTTTTAACTTATCTTTTATATAAAGGTAGCCTGTAGTTTTATTAAGCTGTAGCTTTAGTTACGAGGTCCTTAATTAAATTAGGTATATTTTTAAGCGGGGTTATTCCTCTTAGTTTATTTAATTCTCCTAGTTTTTCCTTATGCTAAGGATAGCTGTTGTTTTTTTATTATAATAGATTAAAATATTATTTATTTATGTTTATAATATAGACTTTTTTCCTTAGTTCTAGAATCTTATTTTTACGTTTTTTCTTAGGTACTTAGTAATTTTAAGCTATATATTCTATTTTACTATAATTATAATATTTAAATTTTTTTTTATACTATAGAATATTTAGATTTATTCTTCCTAGTTTACTACTATTATCTTTAGTAATTTCCTTATTTTATTTTTTACTTTAATTAGCTTAGTATTTATTTTACTAATACTATTAAGTAGTATTAGTTTTAAGTTTATATAGTAGGTTATTAGCTTAAACGTAAATATTTATAAACGAGATTAAGGTATAAGTTAATTAATTAATATTATATACTTTCTTTTTAACTTCTTATTTAAGACCGTTGTAAAATTATTTTATAAGTGCTAACTTATTTTAGTTAAGGTATATAGTAATATTTTAGAATTTCATAATATAGTTTAAGTATTTTCCTTTCTAGTATATAGTAACTAAGGTATTTTTAACTATTTTATTTTTGCTAATATTTTTAAATACTTTCTTTAATTTAAAAATATATTTATTATAATTATTAAAGATTTATTAAGTTTATTCTTCTACTCCTCTAGCTAGACTTTTTAAGTAGTTATTTAAAATAAGTTTAAACTATTTTAAAGTAATACCTTTAAGGTATAAGGTAGTAAAGCAAACCTTTTTTTCAGTAGTATTAAAGGTATTTTTAAAATCCTTAAAGTATACTTTAAGTTAAATTAAGTATAAGCAGAGTTCTTTAATATCTTTTTTAAATATAGAAGGTAGCTGTTATTTAATAAGGATTTTAATATTAACTATCTTAAACTTATTTTTATTAAGTTTATTAACTAAAACTTTATTAAGTTTATATATATTTTAAATAAGAGCTAAAAGTTAATTATTTTTAAAAAAGGTAATATTAAGTAGGTTTTATATAGTAATATTTCTATTATTATCTATAGTAAATACACTAGGGTTAGTAATAGGAGTTTTAGCAGCTAGTCCTACTTTAGATATAGTAGTTTATATTACTTAAAGGTACTTAGTATCCTTCTAAATAAGAGTTATTAATATATAATATCCTAACCTAATACTTAAGTAATATAGGGTAAGTTCCTAAGGTAATAAACTAAGGTTAATTAGTTTATATTAGTAAAAAGGATAAGGAGTAGCTTTAAGTAGATGTAATTATAAAGTAAGTAAAATATAATAAAGATTTAGTTTATATTTAATCTTAATACTTTATTAACGACTATTTATTTAAGTTATTTAAAGAGCGTAGAGAATTAAATCTTATATATCTAGTTATTTTATAAAGAGCGTTATAACTTATTGCTCCTTAAAGTATTAGGAGCGTTTATGTAAGTTGCTTTAATTATAGGAGCGCTGATTCTTATTACTCCTTCTTGTAATTAGTTATTTAGTTAATAGTTATTCTAGGTACCTTTCCTTTATACCTTTGTTAGTTCGGATTGTAATAGTTACTGACTTTAGAGAGTTATAATAGTTGCTGCTTAAGTAGCGACTATTATAAGTAGTTCTACTACTTATTCTTTAAGTATTATAAAGTAGTTATCGGCTTTATCTTAGTTAGTAGGTAGTTATAAAACTAGTATAACGTTTTTAATAGTATTTTTAAAATTATCTTAGATTTTAATATTATTATTATAACTACTTTAAGCTTTGCTTTTATAATTAGTATTATTATCTAGAACTCTAAAGTTTATAAACTACTAAGTTTTTAGTATTTTATTACCCATAGGTCTAAGGTAACTATTTAAATAAGAGTTATTATTATATGATAAACTAGTATCTATAGGTTAATATAAATAATATTTTCTAAAGGATAAACCTTTAAATAGTTCTAGGGTTTATATTAGCAGAGCAGTTAAGTTAGTAAACGGGCAAATCTATTACTAGCAGTAGAATAAAGTATTTAAATATTTAATTTAAATGCTATTATATTAATAATAACTGGCTATTTAAGTATTTTAATAAGTAATATAAAGTAAACTTATATACCTAGTTAGCTAGGTTAGATTATTATTAAAGGGCAATAATCTAGTTATAGATTATCTTAGAATTTTAATAATCCGTTTATGGATTATTGGATTATTATAATAATTTAATAATCTGTTCTTAATTAATTAGTCGATCCGATATTTATCCAGATTAAACTACCCTATAGGCCCATTGTCGCAACTATAAGAACTAGGTTATAATAACTTAGTAATTTAATTAATTAATATATTATACTAAATTAAGATAAATAATTTAATTATTAATAATATAAAAGAATATATAAAAAACTAGGAAAATAAATAATATTTAGAAGGTAGTTTTATAAATATTAAATACCTAATACTAAATAAACTTATTTAGGTACTAGAAGATTTATAAAGTAAAGTAGTAAAATTAGTTTACGTATATAAACTTAACGGATATTATAAAATATAAAAAACTACTTAGTAGGTTACCTAATACTTTAAATTAAAACTTAATGGATATTATAAAATATAAAAAACTACTTAGTAGGTTACCTAATACTTTAAATTTAAAGGTATTAAAAAATAGGTATAGAAGGTTATATTAGAATATATAATATATAGATAAGCTAAGGCATTACGCTACCTTCCTTATAGAAAACTATAACCTTTACTAGTCTTAGTTAGAAATTAGAAATTAATAATATTTAATTATATTATTAAGCTTCTACTTTCTAAGGAACCTATAATTAATAAAATATAAGATAGTATTTTTATAGTAGTTAACTAATTTTTAAAAATAGCTTACTTTATCTTAGTAATTAAAAAAAGCTTTATAGAAGACCTAGCTTATATCTTTTTCTAAAATATCTACGCCTACTATAGGTTATTTAATAAGATTATCTCTAATAGAGGATTAACGTTTATATTAAAATTCTAGTAATTACTTATAGTAAAAATTAAATTAGAATATAAGGCTAATATAGTTTACTACCCCTAGATAAATAAATAAATAAAATAAATTAACTAGATTATTAAGACTTACTTATAATATTACGTTAACTTTAATTAAAATAATTAGGTGGAATACTTATTAACTACTTAAGTATTTTATAATAGTATATTAGTAAAATCTATAAATTACTTACTATTTTATATAAACTATAGGTTTAAATTAAATTTATACTAATTACTTATTAAAGGAGAAAATATTAATAAAGCTATTATTATAACTAATAAACTTAAGGAACTATATTAGGAATTATAAGTATAACTTAAATTTATTAAAGAAAGAATAGCTAAATTTATAAATATAAGAAGGATTAAAGGATTAACCTTTAAGAAAGAAGATATAGTTTACCTACTTTAATACTTATATAGTAAAAAACAGCTAAATATTAGGACTAATAGGCTAAGTAATAAGCTTAACTTTAAGAAACTTAAACTTTATAAAGTTATAAAGAAAATTAGACTTATTAATTATAAAATAAATCTTCTACTTACCTTAGGAAAATAAAGAAGAACTATATATTTAAATTTTTATATTTTACTATTAGAAAAAGTATTAGTAAATAAAAAAATAAGTAAAGTTATATAGGATAAAATTATTATTTAAGGTAAGTATAAGACTATAGCTATTATTGATATTATAGCTATAGTTATAGCGGTCATTTTGGTACCCTTTAGGGTACTATAGCTAGCTTATAGCACTAGCTATAGCTATTTCCAATTAGCTATTCCCTATAACCTTCTATAACCTTCTATAACCTTAATCATAGCTATACTTGATCCTTGATCTAAGAGCCTACCCTATAGCTTATAAGCAACTGCCTAATTAGGCATAGCTTCTTAGTCTTCTAAATAGCTACTGCCTAATTAGGTATAGTGCTATTAGCAGCTATAAGCTCCCTAGCTTATAGAAGGTTACAGCACCAAATAAGCTCTATAACAGTTAATTTACAGAAAACCAAAAATCAGATTTGATTTTTGCAGACCCACTCTTTCAGGGATTCTAGCCAATCAGAATGCTAGAATTCTGCTTATATAAGCGTTTTAGCCAATCTGATCGCTTGAAAAAGCGGGTCCCCAGGATTATAAGGGGGGAGCCTTGCCAAAAGGCTTAAAATCGCTCAAATGGCTATTAGTAGCAAAAAGTAACTTTTACACAAATCCTCAACAAAACCACTTGTTGAATACTTAACAATTCTGCTACTACTAGAAGGAATTGGAATACAAAGGTTATACCGATTGATAACTAGGAAAAGGGGCTATCCAACGGTACCGGTCTTGTAGTTTGATTCCCAACAGTTGTAGAGGAAATCGAAATATAAATAGAAGAGGTTTTCCTGAGTTTTCCTGTACTAGTAATCACAAGTATATAGTAATAACTAGCTATTGAAAGCTAAATTACACCTTATTACACCTTATTACACCTTTTTACTTTGATTACTAGACTAGTAATAAGACTAGCTACCCTGTAGCACCTTTATAGTCTTATAGTAAGGAACTTAAATATAAAGTTAAAAAACTTAAAATAATAAAATTTAATAAAAACACTTAATAAACTAAATACCTAGTAAAATAAAAAGGTTATAATAAAATAGAAAACTTATAATAACTTATTAAGGATTTTAAATATTTAAAAAACCTTATAAATAACTTCTACTAAAGTTTAGGTTTAATAAAAAAAGTTTAAAGGTATCTTAATTGATAACATTAACTATAGAACTTATAGTTATAAAATTAACTAAATTAAGTAATAATATTATAGCTTAATAAACAGCCTCCGTATCTTATATTTCTTACTCTTTATACTTAATATATTCTAATTCCTCTAGATTATTAATATTATAAGTAATAGTTTACTTTATTTACTTTAACTATTTACGTTTTTAAGTATAAAAACGTTTTACTTAGGCACTAGCCTTAAGCTATACCTTTTCTGCTTTTTTTAACTTTTTATTTAATCTTAAATAATAAATTATAACCTTACGTATTACAACCCAGCTCTTATAGTCGCGACAATGGGCCTACAGGGTAGCCGGTCCTAGATAAACGTCAGACCGTCTAACTAATTAAGAATAGATTACTAGATTATTTAATAATCTAATGATCCTAAAGGATAGATTATTGGAAATTCTAATAATCCAGGACTAGATTATTAATTTATTTAATAATCTAACCCAGCTAACTAGGTATATAAGTTTACTTTATACTACTTATTAAAATACTTAAATAACCAGTTGTTATTATATAGACATAGCGTTATAATATAATTAGATTAGAACCCAGATATTTACTTTTATTTATATTACTAGCTAGTAATAAAATTGCCTATTACTAACCTGGCTGCTTTGCTAATATAAATTATAGAACTACTCTAAGGTTTATCCCTTAGAAAAAGTACTGTTTATATTAATATATAGATATTAGTTTATTATATAATAATAACTTTTATTTAGACGGTTACCTTAGACCTATAGGTAATAAAATACTAAAGACTTAGTAGCTTATAAGCTTCAGAGTCTTAAATAATAATACTAATTACAAAAGCAAAGCTTAAAGTAATTATAATAGTAATATTAAAATTTAAGATAATTTTAAGGATACTACTGAAGACGTTATAATAGCTCCGTAACTGCCTGTAAACTAAGACGAGGCTAATAACCGTTTCCTAATACTTAAAGAATAAGTAATGGAATTACTTAGAATAGTTACTGCTTAAGCAGCTACTATTATAATTTTTTAAGTATAGTAATTAGTAGAAAACCCCGTAGTAAACCTAGCCTTTGTAGTACGTTAACGGGAACCTAGAGAAATTATTAAACTACTACTGCTAGATAAATTTAGAGGAGACCTTAAGTAAATTTAGAAATTCTTTACGGATATAAGGAACTACTTTAGCTATTTTTTAATTACTATAGTTAGTAATATTATAAAAGTTTAAACTATAGGAACTTATTTAGTTAAAACTGCTAAAGATTAATTTAAATTATATCTTAGAGATTTTAAATAAATTAAGGAACTAAAGAAATAGTATATTAATAAACTATTTGCTAAATATATTACTTTTAAAAAATAATTTAAAAAGCTATATAGGAAAACTAATAAAGCTAAAGAAGTAAAAGAAGTATTTTTATAAATTAAGTAAACTAGACTATATATTAAATATACAACTGTTTTTATATACTTAGCCGCTAGAACTAACTTAAATAATAAAGTATAACGTATACTCTACTACTAAGGACTAAAATCTAATATTAAGGATAAATTATACTAAGATAAGTTACCTAATACTTTAAATAAACTCTTTAAAAAAGCTACTTATATTAATAAACGCTTATTTAAGTAATATAAAGAATATAAATAGGAAGGAAATATATAGAAAGTAATTCCTAAATACTTTTACTTTAGTAATAACGCTAACTAAGGGAAAAAGTAGGATATTATATTATATAATAATAGACAACTAGGACTTATAGATCTTAGTATTATTAAAGTATAATATAAGAACGTTAAGTACTATAATTATAGAGAAAAAAGATATATAAAGAAATACTACTAAGCCCTAAAAAAAAATAATAATAAGAAATTTATACCTATCCCAGAACCTAAGGAAAACTAAGCTATTAATACTATATAACCCTTAGTAAACCATAATATATTATACTTCTTAGTATATTATAATAATAAATACTAAATATACTTTAGTAATAAATAAGGATTGGGATAGTTTTCTAAAGGACTTTGTAATACCTAAACCTTAAATACCCTTAAGGAAGTTACTTAAGAAGAAATAGTAGAAATTGAGAACTAATATACTATACTTATAACTAACTAATACTAAGAAAGTATAAGCTATATCTAAATACTAATTTAGCAAGCCCTTAATAATATAGAATTTGCAGCTATATAACTATACCCTGAAGACAATAGGATAATAAAATAAGAAAACTTACCTAACTTTAAAAATAAAAAAGAAGTTATTTATAAATAAGAATAAAATAAAGCTATATAATAATATAATAAGGATCTTTTAAATACCGTACTACTAATATAATATAATCCTTGTAAAGGGATAACCTAGGAAGAAATTAATAACCTTAAAAAACATATATATAACTAATATAGGTTAGTAGAACCTAAAAGCATTTACTACCCCTGTAAAATAACTACAGTGGATTAGGAATGTTATAATAAAATAATCTAATAAAAGGAACTTAAAAAACACCAGAGACTTTTAAAATAATAGGGCTAGATTAAGTAAATCAACCTATATACCGCCTTTAATAAAACCAAGCTACTAGAAAACCAGTTTTAATAATATATTAAAACTAACGTAGATAAATACCTAATGGCTAAGGTACTAAAATTAGCCCTCTATTATATTAATAATATTTTAATTATAGATTAATATAATAAAGCTAATATTATTAATTATAAACTCCTACTATATAAATAATACCTTATGCTTAAACTCTAAAAATAGTATAAAAACTATAGGATTATAAAATATAGATAAAATAAGTTTATACTTTATAATAAAGACTATTATAAAAAATACTAATATTAATAATATACCTTTATATATATTACCTATAACCTAGAATAGTAAAGGTTTAACTTTATAAAATATAGTATTAATAATAAATTACGAGGAATTAACTAGAACGAACTCTGGAAGTATTATAAGCTTACTACTAAAGACGTCCCTTAGTCTAAATATACCTAGTGTAAACGCTATAATATCTGAAACTATAAGCTAAGATAAATTACCTTAGACCTAAATAATATATTTATTAACCCTTATGGTAATAACTATTATAATAATATAGATAATATAATTTACTATAACCTAAATATAATCTTAGGGTAGAAACTATAAAAGTTCTAAGTACCTAATACTTTAGAAAAATACCTAATTATAGTTTATATAGACTTAGGGGCTATAATAAACTATATTACGCCTTAACTTATTAACTGCCTAAAGTTAACTAATTATAAAAAAAAGAAACTATATACGCTTACTAATATTAAATAATAACCTTTTATATATAATAATAAAACTATTAACTATAAAACTAATTACCTTAAAATCTAGTTTAGTAGAATCTTAGATTATTTAAAGTTTAATATTACTAATATCTTAGGATATAATATACTTTTAGGGTATAATTAGCTAAAGTTATATAACCCTAATATTAATTAAAAGGAAGGCTATATAATATAGTAACCTTACGCCTAATTAATTAATCTTTTAGTAAAACTATAATTAAATTAGGAGGATTAATAGAATGTAATAATATCTTTAATAATAGGATTAGAGACCCCTGTATTAAATAAAGAAAAGATATAAAAATATACGGAAATAGAAATAATTATAAAATAGGTATCTACTACGGAACTATAAAAGTTCCTAAGGATAATTAAATACATTAAGAAACCTAAAAAGAAATAGCTTAGATTTCTTAACTTAATTATATAGAAGGTTAAGGAATTATACTACTAAGACTAAGATACCCTAGAACGTTTAAAAAATATACTAATAAACCTTTAGTATATAAAAGTCTTTAACAAAAAACTTAATACTAGATTATTAGAATATAGTTAATAGGATTATAAGATTAAACTTATAGATAATAAAGTCCTAATATTTAATAAGATCTATAACCTAAGTATTACTAAGCTTAAGATATTTAATAAGTAGATTAAGGACTAGCTAAAAAAAGGCTATATTAAACCTTCTAAATCCTTAGCAGGATATTTAATTATATTTATACCTAAGAAGAACAGTAAACTTTGACTTATTATAGACTATTAATAATTAAATATAATAACTAAGAAAGATATTATACTACTATTACTAATTTCGGAAATTAAAGACTGGCTTACAGAAGCTGAAATCTTTATATTACTAAATCTTAAAGAAGTATATAACCTTATTTAAATTAAAAAAGGTAATAAATAGAAAACCGCCTTCTGTACTAAGTATAGACTTTATAAATATTAGGTAATACCTTTTAGACTTATAAATACTCCAGTATTCTTTTAAAAAATAATTAACTATGTATTATAAGACTACGTAGATTATTTTATTATTATATACTTTAATAATATCCTTATCTACTTTAAGAACCTGAAAGAATATAAGGAATACGTTAAGAAGGTATTATAGATACTCTAAGATAATTAACTCCTAGTAGAACCTAAGAAATATAACTTCTATATATAAAAGGTTATATTTTTAGAATATATTATTACCTTAGGCAGAGTTTAAATAAACCCTAAGAAACTTAAAGTAATTAATAATTAAAAACTACCTAAAAACGTTAAGTAAGTATAAAGCTTTCTAAGACTTACTAACTACTACTAATACTTTATTAAGGACTTTTTAAAAATTACTACACTACTTATAAACTTAATAAAAAAAGATATTAAATTTAAACTAATATAAGATGCTTTAATTACCTTTAAACACCTTAAATAAGCCCTTATTACTACCCTAGTATTTATAATATTTAACTTAAATAAACCTATTATAATTAAAACTAATGCCTTAGATTTTATAATTAGCAGAGTACTTTAATAATTAGATAATATACTTAAGAAAAAGCTTAGGCCTATTGCCTACTTTTTTAAAAAACTAAATAAACTAGAACTTAGATATCTTATTTATAATAAGGAATTTATAGCTATTTACCAAGCGCTTAGTAAGTAGTACTAGAGATATTACTATAAAGGAAGTTAATTTCTAATAACTATCTTTATAGACTACTAGAATATTACCTACTTTATAATAACGTAAGAACTATTTTATAGATAAGTTAAGTACTATAAGTAACTTTCTGAGTTTAAGCTTATTATTAAATACTATAATAGTTTAGATAATAAATATGCTAATATACTTAGTAAACAACTAGACTACTTTTAGAAAATTCCGGAAGTTAAGGCCTAGGTATTAGAGAAAAACTAGTACGGAGACCTTATAATCTAATTAATTAATATAATATACTAAATTAAAATAGACGATTTAATTATTAACGATATAAAGGAATACGTTAAGAATTAAGGAAATAAATAATACCTAGAAGGTATAGCTATAGATACTGGATACCTAACGCTAAATAGACTTATTTAGGTACTAGAAGACCTACAAAGTAAAGTAGTAAAATCAGTTTACGTATATAAACTTAATAAATACTATAGAATATAAAAAACTACTTAATAAGTTATATAATACTTTAAATTTAAAGGTATTAAGAAATAGGTATAGAAGGTTATATTAGAATATATAATATATAGATAAGCTAAGGTATTACGCTACCTTCTTTATAAAAAACTATAACCCTTACTAGTTCTAGTAAGAAATTAGGAATTAATAATATTTAATTATATTATTAAGCTTCTACCTTCTAAAGAATTTATAACTAATAAAATATAAGATAATATTTTTGTAGTAGTTAACTAACTTTTAAAAATAGCTTACTTTATTTTAGTTACTAAGAAAAGCTCTGTAGAAGACCTAGCTTATATTTTTTTTTAAAATATCTATGCCTACTATAGATTACTTAATAAGGTTATTTTTAATAAAGGATTAACGTTTATGTTAAAATTCTAGTAATTACTTATAGCAAGAATTAGACTAAAACATAAGGCTAATTATAAGACTATAAAGGTGCTACAGGGTAGCTAGTCTTATCACTGGTCTAGTAATCAAAGTAAAAAGGTGTAATAAGGTGTAATAAGGTGTAATTTAGCTTTCAATAGCTAGTTATTACTATAGATGCTTGTGATTACTAGTACAGGAAAACTTAGGAAAACCTCTTCTATTTATATTTCGATTTCCTCTACAACTGTTGGGAATCAAACTACAAGACCGGTACCGTTAGATAGCCCCTTTTCCTAGCTATCAATCGATATAACCTTTGTATTCCAATTCCTTCTAGTAGTAGCAGAATTGTTGAGTATTCAACAAGTGGTTTTGTTGAGGATTTGTGTAAAAGTTACCTTTAGCCACCAACAGCCACTTGAGCGATTTTAAGCCTTTTGGCAAGGCTCCCCCCTTACAATCCTGGGGACCCGCTTTTTCAAGCGATCAGATTGGCTAAAACGCTTATATAAGCAGAATTCTAGCCTTCTGATTGGCTAGAATCCCTGAAAGAGTGGGTCTGCAAAAATCGAATCTGATTTTTGGACTTCTGCAAATTGACTGTTATAAAGCTTATTTGGTGCTGTAACCTTCTGTAAGCTAGGGAGCTTATAGCTGCTAATAGCACTATACCTAATTAAGCAGTAGCTATTTAGAAGACTAAGAAGCTATGCCTAATTAGGCAGTTGCTTATAAGCTATAGGGTAGGCTCTTAGATCAAGGATCAAGTATAGCTATGATTGAGGTTATAGAAGGTTATAGAAGGTTATAGGGAATAGCTAATTGGAAATAGCTATAGCTAGCGCTATAAGCTAGCTATAGTACCCTAAAGGGTACCAAAATGACCGCTATAACTATAGCTATAATATCAATAATAGCTATAGTCTTATACTAATATAGCTTACTACCCCTAGATAAATAGATAAATAGAATAAATTAACTAAATTATTAAAATTTACCTATAATATTATATTAACTTTAATTAAGATAATTAAGTAGAATACTTACTAACTGCCTAAGTATTCTATAATAGTATACTAGTAGAATTTATAAACTACTTACTATTTTACGTAAACTATAGGTTTAAACCAGATTTACACCAACCTTTTATTAAAGAAGAAAATACTAGTAAAGCTATTATTATAGTAAATAAACTTAAGGAACTGTATTAAAAATTATAAATATAGTTTAAATTTATTAGAGAATAAATAGCTAAATTTGCAGATATTAAAAGGATTAGTAGACTAACCTTTAAAAAGGGAGATATAGTTTACTTACTTTAATACTTATAAAATAATAAACAGCCTAATATTAAAACTAATAAGCTAAGTAATAAACTTAACTTTAAAAAACTTAAACTTTATAAAGTTATAAAGAAAATCGGACTTATTAATTATAAAATAAATCTTCTACTTACCCTAAGATAATAAAGAAGAACTATATATCTGAATTTTTATATTTTACTATTAGAAAAAGTACTAGTAGATAAAAAAATAGGTAAAGTTATATAGGATAAAATTATTATTTAGGGCAAAGAACTTAAATATAAGGTTAAGAAACTTAAAATAATAAAATTTAATAAAGATACCTGATAAATTAAATACCTAGTAAAATAGAAAGGTTATAATAAAATAGAAAACTTATAGTAACCTATTAAGGACCTTAAATACTTAAAAGACCTTTTAAACAACTTCTACTAAAGTCTAGGTTTAATAAAGAAGGGTTAAAGATACCCTAATTAATAGTATTAATTACGGAACCTATAGTTATAGGACTTGTTAAATTGGGTAATAATATTATAGCCTAACGAGCGGCCTCCGCCTCCTTACGCTTAACTTTATTTAACTCCTTTAAATTAGTAATACCCTATATAATAGTATAATATATTTACTTATACTAAATCTTCTTTTACTTTCGTAATTAAGAAACTTTTGTAGCTATTTTAGCTAAAGTATTCTTAGTAAACTTAAGCTTATCTTTTAGTTAAAAATACTAAGTAGACACCTAGTTTAACTAATTAGTAGTTAGACCTCTTACGTTGCAGTATAATTTATTTAGTTATATATAATTAGAATATTATAAAAAATTATCTAAAGATAATAAGTATTTATTAAACTCCTTGGAGATATAGAATAAGCAGCGCTTATTTATTTTTTTAGTACCCCTAAGAATAGATTTAAAAAGACTCTTCTGCTTTTGCGTTTTTAGATAAAAACTTTTGGAAATATAATCTATTATAGTTAAGTAAGTTAACTAAGTAAGTAATAAAAATAGGATAAGAAGCACTAATCTACTAAGAAAGTAGGGAATACGTTATTTATAGTAAGGTCTTAAGGATAAGACTAACAGGAGGAGGATATTATATTATAACCTGGCTTTTATAGTTGTAATAATAGGCCTACAGGGTAGCCGGTCCTAGATAAACGTCGGACTATTTAACCAATTAGGAATAGATTACTAGATTATTTAATAATCTAATAATCCTAAAGGACAGATTATTAAAAATTCTAATAATCCAGGACTGGATTATTAATTTATTTAATAATCTAACCTAGCTAACTAGGTATATAAGTTTACTTTATACTACTTATTAAAATACTTAGATAGCTAGTTGTTATTATACAGATATAGCGTTATAATATAATTAGATTGGAACCTAGATATCTACTCTTATTTGTATTACTAGCTGGTGATAAGATTACCTGTTACCGACCTAGCCGCTCCGCTAACATAAACTATAGAACCACTCTAAGGTTTATCCCTTAGAAAAAGCACTGTCTATACTAACATATAGATACCGGTTCGTTATATTACGTACTTATTATAAAGTAAGACCAAATACCTTATAATAAGATTTTTAATTTTAAATATAAGAAAAATACTAACGGAAATCTTCTTCTAAAGTAATACAGTTACAGCCTTACTTTTTGTAATAAATATATAATTTTATAATAAAGATAGAATTCTTTAGTATAATATTAGTAAAGCCTTTATACTTTTCCTTCTTTTACGTAAAAACAGGTTTATTATTACGCTTACGCTTATAATTAGCTATAATAAAAGAATAAAAATAAAGGTAAAAATAAAAAAAAGACTATAATACTTACTAATAAAATAAAAGTAAATATTTATATACTACTTTAATTAAGTCTTAAGAATAAAACTAATAGGAAGGGGAGAATTATATTATAACCTGAATCTTATAGTTATAATAATAAGCTAATAAATTAGCTAGAACTAAATTAACTATAAGCTAATAGGTTAATAAAGGCTATTAGTACTCTTTAATAGAAAAGCTAGGAAAGCTAGCTTTTTAAATAATCTACTATAAAAAGCTAGGAAAGCTAGCTTTTTAATATAATCTAGAATATATAACTGGATATATAAGTTTACTTTATATTACTTATTAAAATACTTAGATAGCTAGTTGTTATTAATATAATAGTATTTAGATTAAATATTTAAATACTTTATTCTACCGCTAGTAATAGATTTACCTATCTACTAACTTAACCGCTCCGCTAATATAAACCTTAGAACCATTCGAAGGTTTATCCTTTAGAAAGCACTGTCTATACTAACCTATAGATACTAGTTCATTATAGCTAACATAAACTATAGAACTATTCTAAGGTTTGTCCCTTAGGAACAGCTAACCTATAGTGCCTATAGGACCCGGTTCGTTATACTTTAAATAATTTAAATAGTTAGTTATTAATAAAGTATTAAAATCAAATATAAACTAAATTTTTATTATATCTTACTTACTTTATAATTACACTTACTTAAAGTTACTTTTTATCCTTTCTACTAATATAAACTAATTAACCTTAGCTTATTACCTTAGGAACTTACCCTATACTATATTAGTATTAGGTCGGGACGTCACAGTAGTGCAACCAGTAGTTGAACTAAGCAATGGCACAAAGCTGGCTCACACATTCCTCGTTCTGAGTTGCCTTCCATTACATAAGTGGATCTTACGGTATAACCAGTAGCAGTCTAGACTATTCTGCTTGACCAAGCTAGTACCGTTGCCAAGGGGTTAGTGCTGCCGTCATTTTACCGCTCTTAAAGGCGAAGGGTTGGGTTCTCGTACACAACCCATACCCCTAAAAGATAAAATGTAATCCGTAAGTAAATCCGGATTACTATCATTCCTGCAGCAAAAACATAGATAAAGAGGCAGATTTAAGGGGTTGTAGGGTTGGCGAGATACAGTGACAAACAATGTGTTGAGTTGTTTTGCGCCGTACGACTACGTAAGGTTTACACTGTATTTAATTTAAACACAAGCGACACCTAGAGAGCAAAGGAGTTAACTTTTATCAGACGTTAGATAGTGTCATTTCCTAGACCATTTGCGTGTTGTGAAGTCTGTCTATAATACGTAAAGAGCAATAAAATATGCCCCTGCGCTTTGATGACCTTAACAAGACACTATGGTTAGATATATATAACCGAGTTTTGCGTTCTATCCAGACCGTGAATAGGTAAGTAAGTATCTTTTGAGTTGACTACCTTAAGTACACTTGCCGAAACTTACGGCCAAAATGTTCATATATGGCAGTAAGTGACGAACAACAATACTCAGTCTCTCGTCCATTCAGAGTACACCAGGAGCGTAAAGTTGTTTATTTTTACTAAATGAGTCGTTTTAGAGCATCATAAACACGTTGGTAGAATAGCGTTTAGACAGAAATGTCCCATGGAGGATGATTAAGCTCTGATATGATACTCGGACCATCAAGCATGGTATTGACAATGCAAAAACTTTGCCCACGTAATTGATTGAGTATCAACGTTTGCCCTCAGTGGCCTTTAATGTTGTATCAATATTCTCTCTTAATATTTCATGTATAAATACAAATAGGCAGTAAAGGAACTATTGGAGCTTTTGAAATACAACGAGATGAAATCGCAGCGCATTTAGAAGAAATTTTATGCTCCCAGATGATAGAAGTAAACTGGCTGGCTATTAAGGAGTACACATCTTGCTTATGTTTTTTTCCTATCATGTTTCGGTCTCCCTGAATGTAGTAATCACCTTACTGTTCTCATACCCACGTACGTTGATTAGTTTCTTTCCAAACTTTTGACTTACCATGTAACTGCTATATTAAGATTGCAACACCTTGTTTGTCAGCATGCTGCATCGGGCCGATTAAGCTTCTTACGTGCGGCCGCGCAAGGGATCCAATTGCAACATAGTCCTTTTAGGCAGCTGGCTAAATAAGCAACGTTAGAATGTTGTGCTTTCAATGAGACATTGCCTTCAAGAGGATAAGTTGATATAAGACGAAGTGTATCATATCGGGGTATTAACTGGCCGCGTCTGCCTTCTATTGTTCCGAAGATCCCTATCCCGGTAGATCAACGTTAAAGTTATTTATAAAGTACAAGGCTGTAAATCTATATAATAGGGTCCTTATTGCCGTGGACATGATGTTGTTTCTTCTCGACCGTTTTTTTTTTCGATCAACCTGTTCTCCCCTTCAAGCTTAAATAAAGTTTAAATAATTAACAATCATCAAAATGCGGTCTAACCTCTTTGCTCTGGCTTTTGCCGCTGTCGGTGTCAGTGCTGCTCCGGCTGCCGACACTACCCTCACCGCGGACCAGGCCACAACCATCCTCAAGAGCCTTATTGACTCTCTCCAAGCCGCTGGAGATCTTCGAGCTTCTTTGCAGAAAGCCACTCCACAGTTTACTGAGGAAAATGCTGCTTCTCCATATCAGGTGCGTTCAGAGATAAGCGAGAAGTACTGTGGGAGTAGCTAACAATGAAGAAATAGGCTCTTGCAGACAGCTTCATCAGCACATTGAACCTCTTGCCGCCCAGCAACAACGGCGACTTTGACATCGGCCCCGCCACTGATGCACAAGCTGCTACGATTTGCTCTTTGGTTCCCAAGTTTGAGGCTGCTGGTACTCATGCGAGCGATACGCTTATTAATGTGCCCGGATTCCAAGACGACAATACTGGCCCTGCACGTACGGCGGCACTCAACTTGGGCTTTGCATTGGATAATCTAGGTTGGCAGTTGAACATGTTTCACTGGGGCTTTATTAATTCCGGTGCGGCGCTTACATGTGACAAGGCTACCCAAGATGCCTTTTACACTGTACCCAACTTGCTTATGAATGCTGGCGATGCTATCATTTACTAGGAGTAGTGGTTTTAGCACAGGTATTAAAGCAGGAACTTGGTTCAGATTTTAGATCCGTATATATTCGATAATTATATCACACGTACCTATACCCTCCTCAACCTAGCCTATATGTTCACTCGCTAGTTCGGATGTCTCTGATGTCGAACCACTCTGTAGTGTCTTTTGTGGCCTCTCGCGTTCCGCCTTTTGGGCCTTTGAATCTAACTTGTTGTCTTGTTCAGCTTCTGCAAAAGAGTGGTACGCTCCGACTGACCGGTGGTAAAACCGGAGCGTGCCACTCGTTTTCGGCATTTGCCTGTGATAATCCCAGTGCTATTGGTTTGCGGAATGCGGGGTAAAAGATCCACTGCGTCTCCCTATTGCCACAAGACGTACGGACAACAGAGCAGCAGCAGCCTATTCACAATTTGTGAGAAATTCATTCAAATATCTGCAATGTAATTTAGTAATGGAAATACTCTATCGGTCCTATTTGTATGTAAAATATAACATGTTGTGCGGTGAGAGTACTGAAGACACTTTACCCGTCTGTCTGTTCCAGTATAGTGATTGCGGGTTACATATTGTACACCGAGCTTACCGCTGTATTTCGTGCCGCAGAAGCACTCTCATCCCTCTAGTCCGGTATTATTTAGTGTTTGGTAATCAATCAACAAGCACCAGTGCTGATATAGGTTACATTGTTTTCCCCCTTTTGCGATGAGAGCTATTGAGAGAATGTGGTTAGTTATGCGTTGCACAAGATTCGACTCCCACGCAGCAGCACATGTGCAAAGTGGCGCTACAGCCATGTCGGCGAGGAACTTGTGGTTCGACTGTGACTTTTACGGTGATTCGGGCAATGCAAGTGATTGGTATGCTGAAGTTAGTATGCTGAAGTTAGTATGCTGAAGTTTAGCATCCTTTGACATCAATTCATTGAGGAGATGAATTGAAATAGAAAAGAGGGTGAAACATGTATAAACTCCAGAAATTGGATGGTTTTACGTTGGAAGTCAATTGACAAGTGTGTCGCCACTTTATTAGTGACAAGTGATCTTGAGAATGTTTTGAGGTAACGACATGCTGGATATCTTCCTGCCAACAAGTCCGGGTACTTCTTTCATTTACAAGCCGCAGGGACCGATATATGACATGGTCGTGAGGGAGAAGATGGCTGAAAGTGCATGTTCTAATTGGATATGCCATATTCCCCCAGATTCTGGACGCGCCACCCCGGAATAGAGGAGATGGGGCATTAAAAGTAGCCAGCTAGACCCAATAAGCACTGGAACTTATTAGTTCTTCGCCCCGCAGTCCCCAGGTCTTCTAGCAGTGTTTTTGTTTCTCTTCTCCTGTGTGAAGTTGCCTCCGATAACACCTCTCTTCCACGGCAATGCATGCTAAGGGTTGGAATCGGTTCTACTAGCAATGTCTCCGCCAAATAATCGACGAGTTCTCTCTCCCTCACTACAATGTCCTCATTGTACCAAAGCATTCTCTCGCCCGAGCCACCTCGATCGGCATCAACTAACCCATCTCCCCCCAAGCCTGAAAGCCGTCTTGCCATGTCCTCGCTGCGACAAGTCGTTTTCGAGACGCGACGTTTTGTTTCGCCATTTGCGTTCTTCTCATCTAATTAAGCAGCCAAACATTAAACGATCGATGAGAAAGTCGTGTTATCGTTGTGTCATCAAAAAGCGTAAATGCGAACGAGCACGACCCTGTGGAGGGTGTATTGAGTCCCAGGTTCCGTGTGAGTACACGTCGCCAGAACCTGGAGAATCGGGGTTTGAGAACATCGATATGTCACAACACTCGAAGAAAGACTCACAGCCGCCTCCCTCGGCACAAGAAGGGCGAGAACTGGATGATCTCGGGTTTGGTGGTATCTCATCGAGATTGAGTCCACCTGAAGCTGCACAAGACGAACTTTTCCCACACGCCCTGCAAACTCCAGTATCTTACTCTGGAGATGAGCCTGCTGCCTCATCATGCTGTGATGTCTCTCAAGATGGATCTTTTCACTCAATACCTGCAGAATTTTCTCCTACACTGCCGTCTAGCTCAACTATATTTCCCGTCTCACAGTCTGTTGCTGGCGAGATATTTTCGCATGTCAATGACTACATCCCTGGGAACGACGAGGGAATGCCTTTAGCTTATCCAGTTTCTGGTTTGCCTGACTTTCGAACGACTGGTCTTGATTGGCTTAGTGTTGATATGCCCAATTTTGGTCTCAACTCTGAACCGTGGGCCATTGCAAGTATTTTGAACCACCCCAGCACTCAGTCGTCTGTCAGTTCGAATCAATCTGGGTTTGACACAGAAAGAATTACTTCACCCCGTTTTCAGACGCCTCGCACCCCGCCAATTGCCACAAGCAGAATAGGAAATTCGGTGAATGGCCACAATCTGCATCCATTAGAATCTAGCTATACAGGACAACCTTGGCCATTCGACCAAGCCCGAGATTCACCTCCTCATCGGTACTCTCTACCACCTCTAAGAGACATTCTCAGAAGCACCTCAGGCAACCGAAATAAGCGCCTGAGCAGCCTAGTGTCATTTCTTTCCGACGGCTATCTTCCGAATCTATCGTTAGTGGAAGATAGTAATGCCCCTCAGGTATTTGGCGATTTACACAGACTACTGGATCTTTATTTCTCGCGATTTCACGATATCCAACCGATCATCCACCGGCCAACTTGGAACATGTTTTCTTGTCCGACAATTCTTCTCACCTCCATGGCTTGCGTGGGAGCGTTGCTCTCAGATGATGAACAGGATACAGAGCTTTCATCGATGCTTAGTGAAATCTGCCTACCAATGATTTCATGGCTGGTAAGTCATGACTGCATTAGACAAAGTAAATCATACACGATTACACGCACTAAACAATTATAATACAGGGTGCTACAGATGGAGGGAATTACCGAGACATCTCTTATCTTAACGCTCTCTGCCTGCATCAGATTTACTCTCTCGGATCAGGAAATAGACAACTCTATCAAAATGCTGACCGTTCCAGAGGTGTTTTGATCGGAAGTTTGCGAGGCATGGGCCTCTTAGGCTCCTCATCATGGGGTATTATGGACGAAACCCAAGACAATACTGAACTACCTGGGGCTGAAAACGACATGGGGCTTTTGAATCGTCAATGGGTATCTTGGGTTAGCCAAGAACACGAACGCAGGGCAGCTTGGGCCGCATTCGAATATGATTGCAGCCTTTGTACTCTTACCAGCCGCCGAGGAGCTATTGATCTGAGCGAACTGCCTCGAAAATTGCCCTGTAACGAATCACTATGGGGTGCTACCTCAGCACAAGCTTGGTTGGCACTCCGATCGCATCTAAGTACCTCCCCAAGCCTTTCAGATACCCTAAAAGACATATTCTCAGGGAAACAGATAAGCAATTCCCTAGGGACATGGGCTCGAAGACTTTGCTCGCAGGTCATAGGGCGTCTCTTGTGGGATTTGAAGCAGTTGGAAGTGGTGGCAATGCCGGAGCATTTCGGCCTTCCATCCCTCCTCGGTGCGCACCAACAATCCAAAAAACTTTTACTGCGCTCTCTTAATCACTTACTTGGGTCTATGGCCTCTCCTTCTAATACTCCTGAGCTAATTAGTTACAAGTAAGCAACCCTTTATCAATTTCGTAGGAGAACAAGCTAATTACTGGTAGCATATCTGGCCTTCTTTGCAATTACTCACACCTCTATGCTGCTGAGGATATAATGGACGCTATTATCTATATAGTTCGCCATCACATATCGCAGGATTGTTCGAAGAATCTATATAACGTTGAAGTCGCTCAAATGAGGTTGAGATCCGCATTCACAAAAGACGCTCACAAGGGCAGAATGCTCCTCTGGCACGCGGCCCAAATCGTTGGCATCGCTAACGAGTATCTGGTGTCAGCGCCATGCGAAATCATGCGCGTGTTCATGGCTTACATCTTCATATTGGCTTATTCCACATATGGCCCACGGTTTGCGTCTTCTGCCAACGACCAAATACCTCTGCGGCTGGACCTTCCATGCCATGAGAACACATCTCGAAAGCGCTCTGTTACGGACTGGGTCGGCACAGGAGGACCAGCAGGTTTGGGATCTATCAAGAATGTATTTGACGACGGCTGCGCCTCTCATTTGAGTCGTGACGCGCAAGTTCTAATGCAACGATTACGTTGTTGGGGATTGGCGGGCAAATTTTGCAAGATTCTTCATGTTTTTGAGACTAGGGGTTTTTAGATAGATGTCGTATCATAGTTCCCATGCTGATGGCATTGAGTACTTATCGAATAAGCTCGATAACAGATGAAGTAAACTATATAATGATGCATCAAAAAATGGCGATACAGTTTGGAGGGCTGCTTACCCCACCAGGCATATTGAGCGGTGATGCAACGACAAAGAACTCCCATCTCTGTTCTTCCTTGCAAATCCGACTGAGCTCCTCCAGGTCGAACAGTTCCCCAACGGGCATACCCCAACCAGCAATCAAATACTCGTGGAGAAATACACCGGGTGCATCTGCTTGGTCACCGTTGCGCCGGTATGATTGCTTCGGAGGATAAACCTCGAAGGAGATAGCATCACTCGCAACAGCAGAGAATCTTGTATTCCAAATCCATTTTAGAACATCTTCCGTGCCCTCAACACCTGCATGGAGAGGGTTTGGACTTTGTGCATAAGCAAGCTTATCTGCCGGAGTCATTTTGGTATCCCATTCTTTCGTAACTCCGATGCGAACAAAGAGAATATCACCGTGGCGGAACTGGATATTTTCTTCTTTTGCAATGTCTAGGAGAACTTCCAGTGACACGCCATGATCGGAAAAAGTGCTGTACTCTATCCCGTGCCGCTCCGCATACGAAAGATAGTCAAGGAGCACGCCTCGACCGCATATACCCTGTTTCGCCCAATGTTGTATTCCAATGCGCGTATTCTTTCGGTCTTCGATCTCTGCCGAAGTGACACCGCCATAGAACAGTCGCTGTTTGGGATTGTCTTTCGTGGGAAACGGAGCCGAGAAGTGGCGCAGCCCATCCCACTGTGAAGACTGCTGTGGATTGAACACATAGAGGTCGTCAAAAGCAGTACCATTCAGTAGAGGAATGATGTGGTGCTGTGCCGGGGCTCGGTTGAAATTGGCGACATCCAGCTTTGTTAAGTCCCAGTTAAGGGAAATGCGACGGCCAGTCTTGATGCATGATGCAGCAGCAGATGCCACGACATCAGGAGTGAGAAGGATAAGGCGGCCCAAGCCTTCCTCGGCAGATTGAGAAGGAAATGGCCAGACCTGGCGGGGATTTGGGAGACGGTCGAAAGGTAGGGCATTCAGGTTAACGGGAATCTCTGGGGATTCCTGTAACAATGCAATGGGCTCAATATCTGATATAGAATGTGTATGCATCTTTATGATATACCCTCGAAAGGAGTTTCACAGGATAGTTTACGATGTTAGCATCGTATTCGTGAGAGAAAATTATTGATTGGGTTGTCATGATCTCTTTCAAATTACCAGTTCTCATTCCAAGGATCCTTACCGCAACCCACTTCTCCGCAAATTAGCAGACGGAAGCTATCTGCTCCCCAGGCGGAGTGTACCACCTCGTCTACGCGTTGGCGTGGGTATCCCCGCCTCCAGCATTTCAATAGAGTGGTACGCTCCGAGATGCTTGCCACTGAGCTGTGCACGCGCTTGGCGCAATGGTTTCATGCTGCGTTACCACACTTGATTAGTCCAGAACGTGTGTGACCAGAGCGATGCGTTTGCATTCCTCCCTTCCTGTCTCAGGAGTATAATGATGCCATGGAGCCCCTTCAGCCCCCAGCCTTCCTACAGCATTGCCGTTTTCCTCTTACACTTCCACACACAATTTTCAGATATACCAAAGAACAGAAAGCGATAACAACTGCAGTATATGATATTGGCCACGGCTGGGCCGGACAGCTTTGATCCAGCGTCTTCAAAATGGTCGTCTCTCATGCTACACTCTACAATCGCCTAGTGACCGTCGCGGTCGCTTTTGGCTCTCTTGTAAGCCTCCCGCTACTGGATCAAGTATACTAGAAGATTCTAAGATGTTAGACATACGGATACTGCTCTTCAATCATTGGCAGTACGATTGGCCAGCCGGGATGGTATGCCTACTTTGACCTTCCCCCAAGTGGCACTCCTGGTTATGCAACAAAAACCACTTCGGCAATTGCTACCGCCAATGGTATATATAGCGCGGGCGGTGCTGTTGGCTCTCTATTTATTATGTGGGCGGCATCGGCTCTGGGAAGGAAGCAGTCGATCCAAATCGGGGGATTCTTCGCTCTCCTTGGGGGCGCTCTTCAAGGGGGTGCCGTGAATATCGGGTACGTTGGCTTGACTTTACTATTCATAATAATCCAGTTTGAAGACGTTAAGCTAATTGTGCCTATTTAAAAATCTCAAGTATGTTTCAGGCAGGACGCTTTTTGGCAGGTGTCGGCATTGGCATCCTGGTAACAGTATGCCCTATGTATATGAGCGAGTTGGCGCCACCTGAGAAGCGCGGCTGGCTGGTCGGTCACCACGCAATTTTCGTTGTCTTTGGATATATGCTTTCAAGTTGGCTTGGGTTCGCGTGCTACTTTGCCACAGCTCAACAGCCGGACTTTGCATGGCGCTTCCCTCTCTGCATGCAATGCTTTGGCCCTCTGGTGCTGCTAGTAGCATCACTTTGGATCCCAGAATCACCTCGGTGGCTTTTGCAGAAAGGCAAGCTAGAAGAAGCATGGATAGTGGTGTTGAATCTCAGAAGGTCGCCAGAAGACCAAGAAAACATGACTGCGAAAGAGGAACTCTACCAGATCCGAGCCCAGATTACACTTGACGCTGCAAGGCTAAAGGCTATTGGATGCGGGCCATGGATGGCGGTGATCAAGAAGAAGAGTTATCGGAAAAGAATGATTATTGGATTTCTAACTCAATGGGGTGCCGAATTTGCTGGACCTCTTATCATTGTGAGTCTATGCTCCTCCCTTGTTAGCATTCGTCGCTAATTTGACAGAACAATTACTCGGTCATATTATATACCAATTTGGGTCAAACGGGTTACATGCCCCTGCTGCTCTCCGCACTCTGGCTCACCACCGCCGGCTTGATTTACAATCCATTTGGTGCCTGGCTACATGATAAAGTCAATTCGCGAAGGTGGATGTTTATGGTTGGTCTATTCGGCTGCTTAATTACCACCAGCGGGCTCGCGGCCTGTGTGGCCCAATTCGCAGGGACATCGAACAAGGCGGGCAATGCGGCGGGGGTATTCTTCATTTTTTTATACCTTGCATTTCAAGGGTAAGTTATTGTATACGATGTTAAAAATTCGTCCATTCTTTGAGTAAAGACCATTGGCTAACGGGTTCTGACAGAACCGGTTGCGATACGACGATGTATATATATGTTGCTGAGATCTTTCCTACGGAAATTCGTCCCATTGGCATGGGGTTTTCTCTCTTCGGACAATTCTCCAGCACTATCATTCTCCTACAAACCGCGCCGATTGGAATCGTCAATGTTGGCTGGAAATACTATCTTGTCATCATTATCTGGTGTATCTTCTTTATCCCAGTCGTGTATTTCTTCTTTCCTGAAACAGCCAAACTGTCATTGGAAGAAATTTCGGCACGCTTCGGGGATGATGTTGCAGTCCATGTTACTGACGTCCCAGACGATGAGCGCAGAGAGCTGGATGATTTTTTGAAAGGAAAAGATGTTGTTCATTTGGAGGAATCACGGGACCCAAGTGGTGGTGGCAGCATAAAGTCTTAGCAAGAACGAGATTAGCCATATCGCCGCAAGCTTGTAACTCGAATTCACTAAAGACTAATAGGATCTATGGCAATAGATCGAATAAAATATTGAGAGGTCTCTCTTGCTCTGACTACGAGATGGTATGATCTTTTAAACTTAGAAATACTTCTCGGTATTAGTCGCAGTGATGGCCCGGGCGTTGATGTGGTGGTCGAGTCTCCGGGATGTACCGCCGCGCCTCGGATGAAAGTGTAGCCAATTATATTCCGCGGAGTCTCTATTAGGAATTCGGTCGAAGCACTGAAGCTCTACTTTTCCACCACGATTAGAGGAATTCTTGTCTCTATCTATCTACGTTCTGGCGGGTTTAAAAGTATGAGTCTCTGCTAGTATGCTGCGACTAAACAAATTCTTTTTTTCCTTCATGAAGGTTGTATTCATTAATATTACTTTTTGAGGTTCAATCTCTAGCTAGCAGTAGGCTCTCGCAGCTCTAAGGGGAAAATCTTGAATACTCGAATCATAGTCATTTGAACGGCATCGCATTTCATATCAAAACTAGTCATTACTCGTTATATGGGCCGTTCTCTATGATAAAGGATTCCAAGTAACCTGTAGCGAGATTGCCTGAGGACTCGTAAATACGGTGCCCTGGGCTTGTCCAGTTGGAACCTCAGTGGCATAGAAAGTTGATGATCCTTCAAGGGTCAAATGCGAGCCATCATAAGCAAAGCTGCTGCCGGCAGCGATGGAGGTATCGCAGCTAAAGGAAGAGTCGCTCAAGACTGCGCACTTGCCCTTACTAGAGTTCAGGGAAAATGTCGTGCCGTCAGCGTTTGGCGTAGCAGTGTACGTAGCTGGGGTACCGCCGCCGCGATACCACGCCCCCTTGCTGATGAGGAACCCAGGACTCGTTGTGCTAGGCGTGTCGACATATATGTAAGCCTTGCCAGAAAGGACACCTGCCGGTATGGTCGGACGTGTGGTGCTAGTGCTGGTAGCCGACGTGGTGGTTGTCGTCGATGTAGGAGTGCTATACTTGGGCAGATATTTGATGCCAGTCTTAGGGCAAGTAGAGGGTGCGCCAACGGGGTCAACGGGCACAAACACGCCTGACTGAACGGAGCCACGGACATTATATTGGTACCATAACTCGTCAAGCTCACCATTCTTGTTGCAGTTGATGATGACGTTGTGGCCGAAATGCGAAGTAAGAGCATCCTGGATTGCAGCCAGAGTGTACGTAGTTGTTGATGATGGCAAGATGCCAGCTGCAGCAAGCCAATCATATGAGGGGAGTGTTTGGAACAGAGTGACGGCTCTCCTGAAATAGTCACCGACTTCCTGAGTAGGCTGGTAATTGGGATAGCACCTGGGTTCAAGTGTGCTGATGCATGTGCCATGCTTGCCAAATTCGTGCTCCCAAAAGCTCTCATCGTTGCCTGTGTAGTCTTTCCAGTATGTTTGCATATACTCCAGAGTGCAAGGGTCTTGCTCTTGAAGGATTGCAGTGATGTTGGTGTACGCTCTGGAATTATCACAATTCTGTTCATAGGTTCCATCGCAATTATCGGGCCTGCGCAGGTAGTCAGTAGAATGCCCAAAAAAAAAGAGAGGTCTTTTAGCAGTTTTTACCAGAGGCCATGGATGGTCCACGAGTTATTCGGCCCAGTCGATGGATTAGTGTCCCAAAATTGTGTCTGAAGGAGTTGACCACCGGGGTAGTTGAAGCGGCAAGTATCAGCCACAGCCGAGATATTGTGACAGCTCAACGGCATGGCGCATGACACAGAGGCTGCCATCACAGAGCTAGCGCTCAGGGCCGCCCCAACCAGCAATTGTCTCAATCCCATTTTCCCGAACAGTAAGGGAATGAATGACCTTTTCCCAATAAAGAGCTACCGTTGGGATTCTGTTTCTATCATCAGCAAGACCTGCCCCTTATATACGAGTACAGCTGAAAGATTTTCTCTCTCGGGGTCTAGCCCATATTGGAGAGAACTATTGTCAAAGCTGACGGCTGCATTCACACACCGAAGTTCCGCCAAGAATTGATTGGTATGCCTAGAGCTGGGTAGCAAATCCCCACGTGTCAATTTTCTGAACTTCCCTTCGCAGTTAGGTCAACAGACGGTAGCAGTAAGGCAAGCAAATATACATATACTATTACCGCCTAGCTAGCAGAATTATTCCTCAGGCATTGGACCTTTTGCTTATCGCCGAATATTGGGCATGGGTTAAATTCTCTCGTTGTGGGCTTTCTAGTGATGCACGCCCTTGGATTTCTCAGTTGCTGGCCAGCTGAAAGATCGCAACCCCACTGCTAAAACAACAAACAACATGATCTTTACCTTATCTCGTTGCGGTAGAGACACCTTTCTCGAATGGAATTTCAAGCCCACAGTAACTATTTCCCTGTTGTATAGTATTAGATAGAGATTGAATTCAGTGGATGCGAGTATAGATTATTTGTCCCTGCACATGTGAAAGGGATGACATCGCTGATACTCTTCCAAAATTCATCGGGCATCTGCCTCTGCGGACGCTCGGATATAAGATCGAATTCAGGCGCATTAAAAATTTAAATCTCAAAATTTACTGGCAGAGCTGCCCGATAAATGGGGAAGTAATTGCAGCTCAGGATGATTTCTGCATATTACTACTGAACCCGTTACGGTACAGCTCTTCGCCAATTCACATCAGAGAATAGCATCCATGGAAATTTCGTATCTACAGTGGGGTGTGCTCTGACCGGATATACTTCTCTTTTTAGGCTTAGACGCCTTAACTGTTCTGCGAATCATGGTAGCGTCCACATAAGTAAGCATACAGCATATTTCTCAGTGGAATATTAAGCTTACTTTGAACTTTTTCTGCTGCATGCATACAAAGATCTTGTAACACACCCAGTAGGAAAGTCATTGTACATCATTATGCAAGTATTTCTGAACCTAGAGACTTTCGCTACTCGGCTGCTCGTTAATTCTATGATTAGTTGCATGATAAGTTAGAGATGTCACGAACGCTGATGTGCCTCAATAGAAAACTAGGAAGCTTACCCTTTACTTCAAGATATCGTCACGCTAGATATTGCACACAAATAAGGCTATTAGCCCATTCATTCGCGGGACACTCTTAGCTTGATGATGAATTTCTTCTTTATGGTGCTGGCTAGGTATAATGCCAGTTAAGCACTGTAGAATGATGTCCTAATAGCTATGCCAATAACGGTTGCTCACTTCAGCAATAGCTACGCAGCTGCACAATGCTGTTCTTCACTATGGGTTCAACAACGATATGCAGGCGAGGCAGCCATACTACACACCAGCGCGAGCCGATTGCCTGTTCCGATCCGATCTTCCCTCCCCCTACAGCTTTTTACAAACCATCTGTCACGCAAGCTGTGCTATGGGATGCATATCCAGCTAGAGAGCGCAGATACGCCACGTGGAGGGGCAGCTGGTTGTACTGCACAGTATATTCCCCACTGATGCAAATACCGGGAATCGCCGATATCCGTTTCTTTCGTCTTCTGAACAAGCCGCTGGATCATTTTTGCTAACAGTTACAAGAATTGTACGAACATAATCCATTCTCTACCTGTCGCGTAAGGCCGTGGTATTGTCTTAAGAATAAATTATCGCTTCGTTCTACAGTATAGAAACTAGATGCCTTTATAAGAAACGAAACGCGGGGCTATTAGCTATTGGGGTAGTGCTTGAGGTTCCCCATCACCCACCCAGAAAAAAAACTTGGGGGTGGCTCCGTACCTCATCGTTTGATATGTCTAACTGTATGAGTACTCAGGGTCTTAGATGGAAGAAGGAAGGGACAAAATTGATCTATTCGAAGTTATATGCGCTGCATAGGCCGAGTTAGTGCCCTGATATTTCTGTTTGTTGGCATTAGCTTGGTACACATACAACTTTCTGCGTACTTAAGGCGCGTTTGCGAGCCTATCCATGCGCTATCACGTATATGTGACTCCGAACTATGAACTCTCGCATTCATATGCGAGCAGTCAAACGTGTCTTTTGACCTTGCAATCTGGGTACGTGAACTTAGTCTTAGTTGGATACTGTATAGGTATTGAAGTGATAGGGCGGTGTAGAAAATGTTGGCAGCTGTGGATAATGTGCATCGAGTTTCCCCGCGAACGTGGTATTAAGACCTACGACCAGCTCAAGACCATTCTATGAAACTAAATTACTGACCCCCATACATTGCTCGACATACCTTTCGCCAGGAATCAGTTGACATGTATCGCCTCCAAGGCCCTGTAAGCATATCAGACACATATCTCTATTTCCATGTACCGTAGTTGTCGTTGCTATTCTCGGGGAACAGAGTTCGCTCCCCCAAATTAATTTAGCGCCCAGGTACCCCCTCTTTGTGGCATCCGTATAATCGTCACAATTGTATGTGCGAAAACAGCGAAGATGACAATATAATACATTAAGCAAATCTGTTGGTGCTATTGCATCTTGTAATCCTTCTTCATGCGAGTGAGTCCGCTGCATAGTGCGTCAACGAAACTTTACAAATGAGTATTATGTATATGCCTTTTATCAATGAACACGCGAGGCCGAATCATGTATAAATATTGTCCCCTGGCTACTATAACAATAGCTTTATCGCGTCTTTTATTGGTTCTATTGAATAGAATAGCCCACATTACCATTAGCTTCTCAACCAAGGAGCTGTAGTTAGATCTTACAAACGACTTCAATGCGTTGTAAATGCTCTGTTCATGTATGATTACATGTATCTTTACCCCTTCCAACAAAACCTTTCCGATATTCTACGGTGAGTGATATATAACGGCTACCATTCGTCGCTTCCACATGTCGAATAGCTAACTACCCTGGATATGTTCTTGTATGTAACCATCGAGAAGAGACTTGAACAGCGGTACCAAGTCTGAACTTATGAAGACTATAGTTGCAACTACCCAGCCCGTGGGTCCCATTGGGCGCCCATTAAAACTGCTGGGTACCTATTGGGCAACCTAAATTAAAATGGGTCCTTATTAATAACCCATTCTTATCTTATCTAGCCCAAACGCCAGCCCAAAGGCTACCTAAAGGAAAAAAATATATAAAAATTTACTATAATATTATATATAAAATTATTTATTATAATTTATTAATAATATATTAAAAAAAACTAAGTTATTTATTATATTTATTAAATAAATATATATATAATTTTTACTTATAATATTTAAATATAATTATATTTAATTAATTATATTAATATATATATTTTAGGTTATACTATAGGGTAAATAGGTAATTTATTTATAGATTATCAGTGGGGCGCCTATTTTAGGTATTGGGTAGCTGATGGGCTAAGACCCAACCCATCAGCTACCTAATACCCAAAAAAATGGGCTACCCGCCCAAAACCCGTGGATAATGACAACCCTAATGAAGACTATAGCATGGATGTTCCTAAGGCATCTGCGTGATCACTACCCACCAGACAAGCAAGTCGCCAATGTCTCACAAGACGACTGGGCAACAACTTTTGTCTCTTTCAATAGAAAGTTGGTACTAATTAACGACAGCAACCATAATTATATAATATATACAGGCTCCTATCAGTGCATGGAATCTCTACCAGGTTATCTCTACCAGGTTCGCATTAACATTAGAAAAGTAAAGGCACATTCGAGAAAAGTGCTGTCCACTTGCAGTCGCGGTCGCGAACGTAGTTTTCATGCCAATTCAGATAGTTCTAGAAGCAGTCTGGTAGTATTAAAAGGGTCACTTTGAGAGTTCTATTTGATATGGTATCAAAATCCTCCACGCCAGTGGGGCATATTTTTTTGTAATGCTCGCTCTATTCATTTCGAAAATCTTTTGCTATTCGCCACGTAAAAACATTTCGCTAACATAGAGAATGTAGGAGTCATTACGGTATATCTCAAGCCATTTCAGCTGAGCTTAGCCTGTTAACCTCTCAGGCTATTACAACAATCTTATTACGAGATGCGCCACGAGATTGCGTAACATATCACACACCATGCCCGCACACCATGCCCTCGCCATGCCCTCTAAAGATCGGACATGCGGCGAGGTAGTATTTGAAGACTTGCTAACGGCTATTCTGTTTAGTAGTCTTTCTCCCTCGGACCGACTGCATATTAGGTTGTCTTCGCGAAAACACCAAGGTATTGTCAGGTGGGAATCAAGCGTATTAGCCTCTATTGGATGTTCCATTCCGCATTCAGTAACCATAGCATACGATGTTGACTTTTGGTCACCAATTGTGGCATGGATCGCAGCATCACACACAGACTATGGAATTTTTTAGCCGCAACCTCTGGCTATATTATGTGTAATGCTACGCTTTGTATAATGACCATGCATTCTGCCAGCTTATTTAATGGGTAATATGTATTGAGGCGGAGACGGAGTTTATTAGCCGCCAGTCAAGGCTATGCATGTTGCGGATTCCCCGGGCTTTATCCTATGATGCCGAATGCTACATTGTCATGACACCTTGGGACAAGTAGACAGAGACATCACCGTGACTATAAAATGGGTTATATCATGCCAAAATATTCTACCATGATCCCACACAGTCTCAACACCAGCCGCTTCAAAGGAGATCATCATGGTTGTAGGCATTCTTGCGACTCTGGCCACGCTGGCCACACTGGCAGCTAGCGTTCCCCTTGAGGAACGACAGTCTTGCTCAAGTGTTTGGTATTACACTAAGCGTTTCTTTCTGTTTAGAAAAAATAATACTAACTCATATCCAGGGGTCAATGTGGTGGCCAAAACTGGGCTGGGCCGTTCTGCTGTGCTTCCGGAAGCACTTGTGTGTATTCCAATGACTACTACTCCCAGTGTCTTCCTGGCGCGGCAAGCTCAAGTTCTTCCACTCGCGCCTCGTCGACAACTTCTCGGGTGTCGTCAGCAACATCGACTAGATCAAGCGCTTCTACGCCCCCTCCTGCCTCTTCAACTACACCAGCGCCGCCAGTCGGTTCGGGAACGGCAACATACTCGGGTAACCCCTTTGTTGGAGTCACCCCTTGGGCCAATTCCTTTTATGCCTCTGAAGTCAGCACTTTGGCAATTCCAAGCTTGACAGGAGCTATGGCCACTGCTGCAGCCGCTGTAGCAAAGGTGCCATCTTTCATGTGGCTGTAAGTACTCTTGATATGACACGATGTTCCAACATATTGATCTCTGTTGCAGAGACACTCTGGACAAGACTCCTTTGATGAGCTCGACGTTGTCGGACATCCGTGCCGCAAACAAGGCCGGAGGCAACTACGCTGGACAATTTGTTGTCTACGACCTGCCAGATCGTGATTGTGCCGCCGCCGCTTCTAATGGTGAATATTCTATCGCCGATGGTGGTGTTGCCAAATACAAGAACTACATCGATACCATTCGTGGAATCGTCACCACCTTTTCCGACATTCGCATCCTTTTGGTTGTTGGTAAGAGCTCTCAGCCGAATGTTCTCCAGAATCACTTCTAACTATGTATCCATCCAGAGCCCGACTCTCTTGCCAACCTGGTTACTAACCTCGCCACCCCGAAGTGCTCAAACGCCCAATCTGCATACCTGGAATGCATTAATTACGCCATCACGCAGCTGAACCTTCCAAATGTTGCGATGTACTTGGATGCTGGCCACGCTGGATGGCTTGGATGGCCAGCAAACCAAGACCCAGCTGCCCAGTTGTTCGCAAACGTTTACAAGAATGCGTCATCTCCTCGAGCCGTCCGTGGATTGGCCACTAACGTGGCTAACTACAATGCGTGGAATATTACTACCGCCCCTTCATACACTCAAGGAAACGCTGTTTACAATGAGAAGCTCTATATTCACGCCATCGGACCCCTTCTTGCCAACCACGGCTGGTCAAACGCTTTCTTCATCACTGACCAAGGTCGGTCTGGCAAGCAGCCAACGGGGCAGCAACAGTGGGGTGACTGGTGCAATGCTGTTGGCACTGGATTTGGTATCCGTCCTTCTGCTAACACTGGAGACTCACTGTTGGATTCATTCGTCTGGGTCAAGCCAGGTGGCGAGTGCGATGGTACTAGCAATAGCAGTGCGCCACGATTTGATTATCACTGCGCTCAATCAGATGCTTTGCAGCCAGCACCTGAAGCCGGTTCTTGGTTCCAGGCTTATTTCGTGCAGCTTCTTACGAACGCGAACCCGTCATTCCTGTAGGTCGATTGACCGTGGGGCTTTATAAAATGTGTTCGGATGAATGAGTTTCTATTTGATGGATCCTATATATATTTCAGGTACCAGCAGCTGGTTGATAGGCCAGAAATAAATAACTTGATGGTTGATGTATGGTGAACATCAAAATCCTTTATTTGCTATAAATTCTTTGGTTGGATACTGCATTCTACAGTTTAGCGCAGTTTAGCTGCCAATCCATTAGACGCCTTCAAAATTGCCGACTTAGGGTTATATGCGTGACCAGAATAAATTTGTTCTTGCTCAATCATTTAAATTGCAACTAAACAGTTAGTCGCTTCTCGTTCTATTATGCCGTGAATTTCTCCATAACATGTAATTATTCGTAATAAGAATCCCAAATCTGCCGACCATTACTAGACTTGATCCCCAGACTACCAGTCTTCGACGTATTTCTTACAAGCTATTGACAAAGGCACCATGTCTTTCGCATCAATTATGGGCATCAAAACCGATACTCATTTGTCTGGACAAGACGTAAGTTAGCTCCTGTATCTAATGGTCAAAGTCAATCATGTGCTAAATTGGTTTGGAAAACATAGTATAACTGGTTGACAACTTGCGTCTTTATCACGATACTTATTGTCGAATATCCTCAAAACTACATCATTGCGAGGGTGCCAATCGCGAAATATCTCGGTTTCAATATTGTGGCTTGGGGTGCGGTGTTAGCTTGCACGGCTGCCTGCACCAATTTTACCGGGCTGCTTGTAGTTCGAACTCTCCTGGGCCTTTTTGAATCCGTTTGTCAGCCAACATTCGTTGTCTTGTCTGCAATGTGGTATAGACGAGAAGAACAAGCCGCTCGTGTAGCTTATTGGTAAGCCTTAAGAGTCTAAGGTATATACACAAGGATTTGCTAATCTCTTAAACCGTAGGTATATGATGAACGGCGCTCAGCAAATCGTTGGCGGTCTTCTAGCATACTGTTTCAGTCTTATTCAGTCGGGACCCCTAAAGTCGTGGAAGTGGCTGTTTCTCATCTACGGGGTCATTTCCGTTTGTTTTGGCTTCTTCGTAGCGTGGTACATGCCTGATTCACCTATGAGAGCGAAATGTTTCAGCGAAGAAGACAAACGACTTATGGTTGAGAGAGTCCGCGATAACCAAACGGGCATCCAAAATCGACAATGGAAGAAAAGTCAATTCATCGAAGCACTGAAAGACCCTCAGATCTGGGGCTACTGCTTAATCCAGCTCTGCACCACGCTACCCACCTCCGGACTTGGTGCATTCCAGGGCATTATTATTTCGAGCATGGGATTTACAGTTCTCCAGACTCAGTTGCTGGCGATGGTCCTTGGATTCTATATCATCATTGTGCTATTGGGCTCGACCTGGCTGGCTAAGCGAACAAACCAAAATCTCTACATAATGACTGGTTTTATTATCCCGTGAGTGTCCCTCGCCATTATATGATCTCTGATAACGTCAAACTGATGCCCTTGATTCAAATTAGCTCCTTTATTGGAACCATTTGCCTTATGACTGTCCCGATCGTTACGCGAAGTCAAAAAATTGGGCTTGTTGTCTGTTACAATATTACCATGTCGTTCTGGGCAGCCCAAACACTAGCGCTGTCTTTACTATCACGAAACGTCGCTGGACAAACGAAAAAGAGTGCTGCAGTAGCGCTCAATTTTATCTTCTGGGCAACAGGCAATGCAATTGGTGAGTGCTCGATACACTGAAGTTTGGTGGCTTGTAAATTGCTAATGCCAAAAAGGCCCTCAAGTCTTCCTCTTCTGGGATGCACCCCGATACTTCATCGCCTTTGCCACCCATCTAGGATGCTATAGCTTGCTTGTTATAGTTCTTCTAGGCTTGCGCTTCTATCTCTCATGGGAGAATAAAAAGCGAGATAACCTAGCGGCTGCCGGAGTGCGCGAGGCGCGTGATGACCGCATGGTGCACGCATGGGAAGATTTGACAGATAAAGAGAATCCAAACTTCCGCTATGTCTTTTAAGATACCTTTATATAGGTAGCTGGATTTCAATGTGGATCTTAAATCTGCATAATGATTATACATGTATTTGATGCTTTATGAGAAAGTTTATGCCATTGAATGAGGCATTCGCCAAGATTATAATAGTAATGGAAAGCTCACATACCTCCCTTGAGCGGCGATGTAATCTCTGTAAAGGAGGACAGACTATATACCCCGGAGTTACTGTCGCTAGCAATTAAGAGTCGTGGCATAATTTTTAATGTTGCAGGAAGAACGCAAGGTGTGGAAATTGTAATGTCATTCAAACAGTATTCCTAATATATCAACTTGGTTACATATTTGACATAGTCAGGCAGAAATATATTGTCCAAGCGTTGCTACTCAGGCCATAACGATGAGGAGATTATCCTTGTTTCCAAGACACTATTGATGCTTGCATTCCACCCTTAAAAAGCACAAACAACCTCTCAATTCAAGACTCCAATCCATCGAATCGACGAGAGACTTCTGTGAATGCCACTGAGTGAAATTAGTTTGGCAACTTTGCAGCTATGTTCGTCATACATACAATGAACAGCAGCTGCAATCACAAGAGGCGGTTGAATGATGGTAGTGTGCTACGAGCAGTTCGTGTTCATTGGTTGAGCAGGTGTGCAAGGGTTGATGCCATTCACATCCTGGTTGTAATTTGTGCAAGAGTATTGGATATAAATGGTCTGCACAGATCCGAAGCCCAGGCAAGATGCGGTAACCTGACCACTAGGTGCGTTGTTGGATGTACATCTGCCTAACTCAGTGCCGTCACCGTTGTTTTTGTAGTAGACGAAGTCATTTCCGCTCTTATAGAAGTTGATATCAACTCCGCATGCATAAGCTCCAAAGGAGTTATCCAGAATCGGATATCCGCTAAGGCTTGAGGACTTTTCCCACTGACAGCAACCCGGAGATTCAGAACCATCAGATATGAATATGAGGTCTTGAGTTTCAGAAACGCCGCCTGCATGGTCAATTACAGTGTATGACTCTGCAATAGCAAAGTTGTAGCCATTAGTGACCTTGAAGAGTCCTGCTAAGCCAAAGATAAAAGAGAGCAAAGGTGCTGGAGCCATATTGGAATAGAATAAAAAAGATAAAGTTTGGCAAAAATAGAGCGTTGAGTCAGAATCCAGGTAGGAATTGCGCCAGTTGAGTCTCTTTTTCTATGAACTTATTCGAGTTTGACTTCTTTTCTGTATTAAAGACATGAAATGGAGTTGTTTATATAAATCTGAAGCCGATATCTCTCGTTGCTCGCCTCAGCATTACATCACTTCCCAAAAGTCTCTTAACGCTTATACCCACCTTCCTATTCAAATCACTTCTGCTTCACCCATACCATTATTTTGTAATGTTGTATAATAGGCTGATTGACAATAAGCACTAGCATGCCGATTTATCCTCGAGAGGTTGCAAGGTCTTTGGCAACTGAGTTTACAACTCTCTTAGTATTTAATAACTGTTTCACAGTGCTGAACTAAGGAACATTTTCTTTTCCCAGATAGTTTTTAAGCTTAAAGTATAACTATGCTTTTGCCTTTATACAACTAGTAACTCTTTGGACACAATTTCATGCGAATTTGTCATTTCCTACCTTTGCTCCCAATTCCATGAATTTGGTTTACTCATACAACGATGATACAAGGGTATCCAAAGTAAACGGAGATAATATAAAATCCTTGATAAGGAATTACGAAATATCTCCTCATTTAGTTCCATCTCTCCGTTTATGTTGTGTGGTTATAGCTAACCAAAGTCTTGGCAAAGCCGTAGAGACAAATCATCCGGCAGAAATGTCAGCCGACAACGTTCAAGAGGCTTGGCATATGGAGACATGCAAATTTGCGTCCACAATTTTCTTGCGCAAGCATAAGCAGAAAAAGAGAGAAAGAGTAATCGAATGATAAGAATATCCAATAAGGTGACAAAGAGGACAAACACGTCCCAAGCACACGATATTATGGATTGTCATTGGCGCGGTTGTAGTGAGTGAATATTAAAATATTACAAAATGTTTGCAAGCCTTGATTAAAAAATTACGTCAAATGGGTACAATTATCATGTAAGTCTGCAAGAACCAATATTTCACAGCTAAATTTAGAGACCGCTGGAACTATGTTTCCTAGGACTTCACAATTTTCACTAAGACGGTATGGAGCAAGGACTATGTTGTTCTCCCCACGCTTGCGCCCTACATTTACATTTCCCAAAGCGGGTGTTGTCAGCGTATGGACTTCCATTTGTGGTCCCTACCAGAAGATATAAATATGAGGACATTTCGTTGTAGAAGCTTGAATCTAAAGCAACAAAAGACGTTCTACAGACAATCTACCGTTCAATCATTGCCTCAGAAAGCGGTCTTGGCCTTCGGATACCGAAACTGGACACGCAGATTAATGGAAGTTATCGATAGGCTTGTACTCTCCCAAAACTTGGTTTATTTCAAACATTACCGATTATGACAGCTGTCTGCGTAGTATAGCAGACGATATGTTGTTCCAAATGAGATATAGTAACTATTTATCGATCCAGTGTGACGACAACGGCTTCTGTTGATGGAATTGTCAATCTGGCCATGCCTTTGGAAATGTGTAACACTTCGTTGTGAGGTCGACCTGACTGCGCGAGTCGCCCATGGGTATAGTTCCAGCTAAGTCCACCCCAAGTAATGTCTGAGTCTGCACTGGCTCCTGCTCCGACAAGTCTCTGTACTTTGGCGGCTTTTACTCCAGAAGGAAACTTCAGTGTAACACTTTGGTTTGGACGGGGATATCGAGTTGTAGAATTCCATTCGTCAAGGTTGATGAGCACGTATTTGTTCAACTTTGTTGATTCGTAGACACCATACGCGGAAAATTTCCAAAGCTCAGGGCCAAGGTCAATGGGTAAGATTTGAACATGAGGGTTGTGACCAATTACGTCTGCCACAACAATTTGACCATAGAGGGGTGCCCTGACATAGGGTTGCATATTGCCGGTTGGCACAGGAACCCAGCCTGTATATCCGAACGTAGTTCCCTGGATGAGATTAAAGCGAGTGATGTTCTATTTTTTTTATCAACATGCAATACTCAAAACTTTCAGATGAATGGGTTTAACATACCAGAGACATTCCGTACATAAGATAGTCAATTAGCCATAGCGAGCTGCCGAACACTCCTTCTACTTGATTCATCAAGAGATTAGTGTAGTCGCTGTTTGTCTCGCCCAGCAAGAAAGTGATGTTTGGGTAGTTAGTCTTCAGGTAGTCATTGGCGGGAGAATAGATGCTAAGGTTAGCCACAACAGCAGTGTGGTTCATAAATGTTTCTATAGATCATTAGACGCGATGCCAAAAGAAGAAGAAAGAAGCCTGAAACTGACCTTGAAGTCTAACCCAACCCTGATTGCCAGCCGCATAGCTACTTCTGAGTTAGCGGATAATGTAAACAGCCTCAAAACTTGACATACTGGTGCAAAGAAACGGATTTGACATGATCGGTCAGATCAATACCCCCATTAAACGCGTTAGGCCTGCTTTCAAATTAGCTTCACCCAATCTCCAGAGAAAATGGAAGTGGTTTAGCTAACGTGGTGAAAGTTTTCAACTCCGCATTTGCAAACACCAAGGCTTGGAAGAACCTTTGCTCGTCCAAGCCGTACCGGTTTCCCTTGAGGACATTTTCCGAGATTGCATTCGCATAGGTAGTCCATTCTTGAAGGTAATCATAGACTGTATACCCACAAGGTCGAACGGCACATGGGTAAAGGTCTACTTCATTTCCGATCTCAAAGTCGATCAGATTGCCCTTAAGAGTATTCATAACATGTTTGCACACTTCCATAGTGTTGTTGAGACCCCAGCTAGCATTGTTGGCGAGATTAGCCTGGAAGCTCCACAAAGAGCCAGGAAAGTTATTCAAGGCTTCAAAGTACACAGGTCCAACGTAGACTGCCGACGGAATGCCATTAGAGCCTGTCTCGACTAGGATGGACTGTTCTTGAGACGCGTTGTAATATGTGCGGTCGCTAGCACTAGATGTTAGCACTGGAGATATGTTTTGTCGACAGGAGGGTCATACGCAGAAGTGCCTCCTACTCGAATATAAGGGTGTTTTCCAGTCTTGCTGTATAGGAGGTCTAGGATGTCACGGGAGAATAAATTAGGGTGACTATTGTTTCCTATTGGGGCTGGATCAGCTTGGAGTCACCCATTGATATGCTCAGAAACAACCTACCAGCAAAATCAGGAAGCCAATGGGCGGGAAAAGAAAAAGAGGCGAAAGCATGATCTACAATTTGGGATGCTCCATGAGGCACAGTACCAGGAGCTGCAACTCTAATCGGGGGATCAGAAGTTGCTGTAGCTCGCTGGTTCAGAAAGAGAGCCGCTAGGAGAGTCTGGCGCATCATTTTGGTACAAACAAAATGGCAGAGAGGGATTAAACGTCAAACATATGAAGAACTCGATGTTTAGTTGCAGTATCCGGGAACTGCTGGGCTTATATATCCATTCTACCTGATGCCAGCCTTCTAAAACAGGCTGGTTCACGGCAAGCATTAGAAAATACACATAGTACTTCTAAAGCTGTTATCCAATGAAGACATTCAACCTAGACAGGTCGTCATTGTAGCTAGCTCAAACAAGGCATAGATCACTCCACAAACTTGCCTCTCGGCCTACACGGGAGCGTCAATCAGGGGAGAAACCCCGTAAAACAATTCGATGCGGAGGGGATAGTAGCGGCTTTCGGTAGCTATCAACCGGAGCTCGGCAGGGTCGCGGTGAGGGGCTCCAGCATATTCTCGACTCGCTGACGGCTTTCGGGTGGTAGGCAACGTTTAAGAGCACCCTCCATCATCTTTCGGTGTTGGCCGAATGTTTAAGTCCATGAAATTTGATCAATGTCAATCAGAACGCAATGACTAGAAAGATTTCGCCGTAAATAAAGCCTAGGGTGGACACTATTGCCAACGGTATTTGGAAAGGAACCCGCGATGTAGCCGAGTTTTTGGGCGCGTCAAACTAAGTAGAGTCAATTACGATTCTACAAACCTCAAAAGATGCAACCAACGCAAATATAAGCATCGGGGTTGATCAAAATAGAAGATAATGAGTAGATAATTTTGACCCTGTCGCTAGCGGAAGATGCAGCTCACTGGGGAAATGATCACACGGCGCTCTCTCAGCGCGTGGAAGCATGTTACATAATTTCCAGCCAATATTCGGCTTCCTGCGAACTGTGAACTGAGGCACTCCCATCGAACTCATTTACCATTATATTATCAGTTTATAGATTGCTTCATTAGTATATCCTTTTTGGTGCAGATGGAGCCCATTGGCAAGACTGGGCGATAGCAAAAAAATAATTGATCGAGCGCCGTTGCCTGGGTTGCTATCACGTATTCAATATTCGAAGTGAGTGAGCCAAATATTGTGACAGAATCCGTGACTTTTTATTACCGATACATCGCCCTATATTCGTTTTCGTGTTGCGAATGCCCTGCCTCAAATAACCATAACTCGTATTGATTCTTGTAATACTTATAGTAATCACGCGAATGTGTCAAAACTATTTATACAGCGTGAACACTATGCTATCGTGAAGACCAAGAGCAATGGCGGATGGGTTATAGTATGGACACTAGTGGTTTACCCTATGTCACTATAAGTACATGCAGAACACTGCGGAAGGAAACAGCGCCTATGTCGCTAGAAATTAGCAGGGCATTAGTGGGACTATTGCATCTTTGCAAATTCCGCGCGAATCATGAACCGATAAATACCAAGCTTCCCTCCTATACCTACAGGTACCCTATCTTTTAGGTGCCTAACTACTAAAAACTCCTACTTATTTAACTAATTATTAAATAAAATAACTATAATTTTTTTATTTACAGTTTTATCTAAGGACTTTAGAAAGATAAAAATATTTATAAACCCTTTAGATAATTAAAATAAACTAAAATCTATTACCCTTAGATTAGTAATAGCTTTTTAACCTTTAAAGAAGGTAACCCCCTTAGGCTTACAAATAAAAAAGGCTATAATCCTCCTCTTTATTTTTAAAAAAAAAAATACTTTAAAAAAGCTTTTAGTATAAATAAAATACTTTTACTTAGCTTTAATAAAGTAAGATTAAGTATAGTAATAATAATAATTATAATATAAATAACTTTAAAAAGCTTTATTACTTTTATTTTTAATAATATAAAAAAAGCTACTAACTTAAATAAAGTAAAGAAATTTTTTACTAAGAATAAAGTTATAAACTAAATTAATAAAATTAATATATAATAATAAGTTAAATAAAATATAATATTAAATATAATTATAATTATTAACTTTTACTTAATATAATATATTTTTTTATTTTTTTTAGTAGTAGTAAAATAAGTTTAATTATATTTAAATATTATATTTAAAAACTTTATTACTTTTTATATTAATTCTAAAGGAAGGCTTAAAAGCCTTAAGAAATTAAATAATAAAAATAAAGTTATTTAATTAAATAAAATAATATTAACTAATATATTTTATATTAAGAATAATAAATTAAAATTTATTAAGAACTTTACTAAAATAAAAATACTTATAATTATTAAAAAAATAAGCTAAAGTAGCCTTAGGGTTATATAAATATAAATTATATTATATATAAATACTTATAATAAAAAAATATAAAAAAGACTTATAGCTTTAAAAAACCTAGCTTTTAATAATAAAAGGCTAGCTTATATTATTAATAAATTAAAAAATAAAATTAATAAACCTAAAGAAAAGTTTAATAATTATATTTTTATTTAAATTCTATTAGATTATATATAAAAAAAAGCTATTAGCTATTAAGGCTAAATAAAAATTAATTAAGATTTTAAAACTTATAAATAAAAATATTACTTATTTTTAAAAAGTTTAAATAAGCTTTACCCTTAAGGATAAAAATTAAAATATTTAAAATAAAATTATTATACTTTAATTATAAGTAAAAAGTAAAAATTTAAAAATTAAAAAAGTATATACTTAAAAAGTTTTTCTTATATATAATATATTAAAAACTTATATAAATATAAGTAAGACTTACTTTACTAATATACTAATATCTAAAAAAGTATATATTAAGGCAGGGACTAAAAACCTACTAGCCGTCTATTATAAACCTTTTTTTAAGAAGTTTTTTAATATATACTACTACTTTATCTTTTTTAAGAAAGACGTTAAGCCTAGCTTTAAGCTTTTTAGTAACTCTTTTTTAACTAAAATCTAGGTTTAACCTCCCTAAGTTACCTAATATTTATAATACCTTAGATTTTATAATCTATAGAATTATATTAAAATAAAAAAGTATTATAAATATAGTAAATTAATTTTTAAATATAGTAATATTATAGTAAATTACTTATTTTTTTTATAATATATTAATTATAATAACCTTTATACTATAGACTTTTTAAAATACTCTACTAAATTAGTTATTAAAAATAAAAAAAAAAGTATAAATAACTAAAGTTTAACTTTAAGTAATTTAGGAATTAGGCTAATAAAAATATAATAAAGCTAATCTACCTAAACTTAAACTTACTTTTACCCTAGCCCTTAATATTAAAAAGATATTTAATTTAAAAACTTAAATAGGCTTTTATATATAGTTATTAATTTTTAGCTTAGCTTTACCTTTTTTTTTTTAAGCTTTAGTTAAAAAGGTTATTATTAAAGTTAACTTAAATAAAGAAGACTTTTATAAAAAAGCCTCTTCTATTAGGTTAATAGTTTATATAACTGGCTTAAATAATAAAAAGGAAAAAGTTAAAGAGGATAAAAATATACTTAACACCCCCCTAGGAATTAATAAACCCCTTAATATAAGCTTATAAATAATAGGCTTTATTATAATTATTAAAGAAATATTAGTTTTAAAATCTTTTAAGCTAATATTAGGAACAGTAATTTATACTAAAATATTACTTTATTACTAATATAGAAAGGTAGTTATAATATTATATTAATTTAAAAACTTTATATTAAATAAAATAAACTTTTAAATAAAAGATAAATTAAAAACTACTTTAAATATTAAATATATAATCCCTTAAATAATTAAAAAAATACTAAATTTTTTTTTTTATATTTATTAAAATCTCCCTAAATTTCCTTAGTAAATAGCTTTTTTTTTACGCTTAAAAAATAAATATATATATTAAATTAAAGTATATAAATATATTATTATTAATATTTATTAAAGGACTTTAGTAAATATAACTATAAAAACTTTTATTAAATAAAGTCCTTTTTTTTTTACTTAATTATTATAAGTAACTTTAATACCTTATATTAATTATAAAACTTTAGCAGGGGTATAAACCCTATAGGTAATAAAATTATAAAATAAATAAAAAAGTATAACCTTTTTTTAGCTTTAATAAATATATTTACTTAATACTTAGGAAAGTATATTAACTTAGTTTTTATAAATTACCTTACGTTAACTAAAGTTAATTATTTCTTTAATATAAGATTAAATTATTATATAATAATTATAAACCTCCTTAAGCCCTTAAAAATAACCCTAGGGGTGGGGAAAAAATATATTTTAATAAAATATTAAAAAGACTTTAGCTAATTTATATATTCTTTTACCTAAACCTTTTTTATAGTTAATTTAACTATATTATTAAAAGTTAACCTAAATAAATACACTAAGGCCCTATAAAACCTTTTTAAGTAAGTTATTAAGGTAGCTAGTAAAACTAGATATTAAAATAGCTATAGTATATTATAGTAATTAAAAAAATATAAAGTAGTTTATAAAGCTTATAAAAAAGTAGTAAATAGCTCCTCTACTTAAAAAAAAGCTTTTGAAATTTTTAAAAATATTATATATTATAGTAAATAAGTTTAATAAAATAAAATTATTATAGAAGCTAGTATTATTAGAAATATTTAGTTAGTAGCTAAGTAATATAAGGTAATAGACTAATTTTAATTACTTTTTTTAATAAATAAAAATAAAAGTATTTTAGATTTTATAAAAAAAGTAACTTTTTTTTAAAAATAAACTCCTTAAGTATAAAATAATAAAAGAGAATATTTTAAATTTATAGGACAAAGACTTACGTATTAATAAAAATATTTACTAATATTAAATAATATTAGAATTAAAGGTTAAAAAAGTTATAATAAGGTTAGGTAATATTATACTTAGTGTAAATAGTATATTAGCTACTTTTTTATAATTAGCTTAGTTTACTATAGGTAAATATATTATTAACTTTTTTTATAAATACTTAATAATAAAATATTACTTATTTCCTTTTTAAAATATAAAAATTATTATTATCCTTAAACTTAAAAAGCTAAAGAAAGTATATACTATATATAAAAGCTATAGATTTATTTTTTTACTTTTTTATATAAGTAAAGGTTTTAAAAGACTTCTAATTAAAAAAGTCTTTTTTTTAGTAATAAAATATAAAATACTATTAAAATAATACTTTAAGGCTTTTTTAAAAAGGTTTATAATAAACTTAGTTACCTACTTATTATATAATACTAAGGTTACCTTAATATAGGGCTTTATTATTTTTCTCTTTATACTTAATATCTTAGGTGCCTTTAATATAGTTATATATAACTACTTAGTATATAAATTTAGAAAATAAAAATAGCTCTTTTTTTTTATAAGGTAGGTTAATTTTTTTATAAGTAATTATAAAGCCTTTATTTAAAATAGCTATAAAATTACTTTTTTAAAAATAAAGCTAGAGTATAAAGCTTTATAAAAGTTTTTTATTTCTTTTATTATTTTTATATTTTACTTTTCCCTTAGCCTAAAGCTTAATAACCCTAATATTTAATTTAGGTATATAAATAATATTAATATTATAATAGTAAAAGCTAATATTAAAAAAATTACTTAAAAGCTTTAGTAAAAATTAAAAAATATTTTAAATTAAGGTAATAAAAGTATAGTTTCTTTTAACCTAAATAAAGCTAAACTTATATATTTTTATAAAATTAAAACCTAAACCTATAATAAAAAAGTAGACTTTAGGGGTTAGATTATAGCCCCCTAGGATTTAGTTTAATAGCTAAAAATATACTTAAACTTATAGCTTTTATTTAAAAAGTATTTTAGAATTATAAAAAGAAAAGCTATTAAAGTAGTTAATTTTTTAAAACTTTTAAATAAAATATAAAAGAGATTTTTATTAAATATAGTAGCTATAGTAGCTAAGGCCTATATTACCTCTATAGCTTTATATAAAACAAAGGCCTTTTAGCCTAATAAAAGTAAATAAAATATAATAAATTTAAGTAAATAAATAAAAATAAGCTTAGTAAGACTAATTATAATTTTAAAACCTTTATTTAAAGCAGTAGCTAAAGTAGTTATTTTTATATAAAGGATAATTAACCTTTTTATTATTTATAAAGAATTTAAAGTTTCCTTAATATTAGTATAAGTAGCGTAAGTTAGACTTTATATAATAGCCTACTTTTTAAGTTTAAATAGGAATTACTTAATTAGTAAATATATTAATAAAAAACTCCTTTTAAAAACCCCTTTTACTTAACTATAATATACTATAACCTTAGTAAAAAAAATAATTTAACTTTTTGTTTCTTTAAAAATAATAAAGCTATTTAAGTAAGACTAGATTTTAAAGGTTTTTTAAAGTTAAAAGTAATAGAAAAATACCTAAAACTTTTTAATAATTTTCCTAAGTCTACCTTCCTTACTTACTTAAATAAGTTTTAAAATAAATTAAGTAATATAAAATAAAAAGTTATTATACATTTTAATTTTAAAAAAACTATAGTATATAGCCCTTTTACTAATATAAAGGTTTATAATACTAAGGTAGTAGGTATTTTTAAAGTAATAAAGCTAGCTAAGGCTTATACTTTTAAAAACCTAAATATTTAAAAAATTTTACTTTTTTTAAATAACTTAGTAATATTAAATAGAATATTAAAGCTAACTTTTATATTATCTTAAGGACTTTATATAAGGTTATAGTAAGTTACCTAAAGATTATTTTTATAAATAATTATAAAAGTAGTTTAAGTTTTAAAATATAAAAATATACTAAAAAATAAAAAAGCTAATTAATTAATAAAAAAAGGTTTAGAACTTTTATACTATTTAAGAAATTACTTTACTATTACTTAATAAAAAAGTAAGTAAAAAAAAATATAAAGAAATATAAAATATTAATTAAAATAATAATTACTTAAAGTTCTATAAGGTTAATAAATAAAGCCTATTACGGATCTAGGCTATGCTTAGACTAATAATAACCTAGGTTTAACCTAAACCTAGGCTAGGCCTGGATTAATAATAATTTAGAATAGTATAAGCCTAACTTAGGCCTACCTTAAACCTAAGATAAACTTAAAGTATAACTAGCTATATATTAACTAAGGTAATAGCTGTATACTTTTAGTATATTTCCTTTTTTCTTTAAGAATAATAATTTTATTTATTTAAACGCTTATTTACAGTAGCTATAAAGCTAGTTTATTATAGTTATTATTTTTTATAATAAAAAATAAATTAATAATAAAGTTTAACTTTTACTTAGAAGGGTAAAAGGTAATAGTACTATAAATCCTAAATATACTACAGTTACTATTATTAGCTATTACTTTCCTTAGCAACCGGCTAGATAATTAATAATAGCCTATATTTAATATACTAGTAACTACTATTTATATATTAGATAGGATAGACCTAGATTTAATAAGGCTTAAGTATAACCTACAGCTACTTATAGTACTACCTAAACGTAAGCTACTTCCGCTAGGGGACTTATATAATAGTAATTAGTAAACTTTCTTTACTTAGAAGTATATAATAGTATATAAGCTAGAAGTAGATTATAAATTTATTAGCTTTAAAAAGGACTAGTCTTAGATATAGGGGCCCCTAGACCTGAAAACTTCCTAGAGTATTTTACCTCTGTATTCTTAAACCCCTACTACTAGGAAATTACTTAGACTAAATTTAAGTATTTAATATAGCGATAAAATAAACCTTTTATTATATTTTTTATATATTTTAAGTAAAAACTAGCCTTAGCCAGAGGACTTAAATAATTAGATAGAATTAAATTAAACTACCTTTAATGCACCTTTATACTTAAGCTATAAAACTATAGCTTAGGTTAAGGAATCCCTTACTTAGACTATATTAAGGTAGTAGAAGTATATAAAAGTATTATAATAAAAATTAAAACCTATATACTTAAGCAGAAATACTACTTTAGGATAATATAGCCTAAATATTAAACAGCTTTTTATAAAAATTAAGAAGAGGATACTTATATATCTAAAGTAAATTTAACACAGACTATATACCTATAGTATACTACTTAGGTTAGGTTACTATAAACCCTTAACCTAAATACTTTATAAGCTAAATAAGTTTTAAAAGATATTATTTAAGAAAAATAAAGGAAAAGCTAATACTTATATTATAAATAAAGTATATATATAATTAAATATTACTCCTTCTGTATAGTAGTACCCTCTATAGTAGTTAAGGTTATATTTAAAAATAATCTATAAGCGGACTTCCTTTATAAAAAACCTAAGTTAAAGGATAAAGGAAATAATTTACCCCTAAGCTAAGTCCTACTAAGGGGCTAAAGCTATTTTTACTATAGTATTATAGCTTTTATAAGGAAATATTAAAATATAAAATAATAGAAATCCTATAGAGATTAAATAAACTACTATTTTTAATATTTACGCTTTTTAATAATTAAAAGTTTATAAATATTTAAATTAATAGCAGATATAACTACTATAGAGCTATTAGTAAAAGGGTTACTTAGAAGTTTAAATTAAAATGAATCTAACTTTATATATTATAAAAAATTAAAGCTATAATAAAAAATAAAAAGGTTTCCTTAATATACTACTTTATAAAAAAGGTAATTAATATAAACAGCTGGAGGTATTTAGTTTTATTTTATATAATCCTATAACTTACTTAAAATATAATCTTTAAGAAACCTTAAATAAAATAATATAATATAGTATTAGACCTAGAGAAGGGGGAAATATAAATTAAATAGGTAAATAACCTATAGGTTAAGGAGCTAGTTAAGTATAAAAAATACTACCCTTAGTATTTATTTTAGGATTAATATTTACAATACTAATTTAATAATACCTCCGTTACCTATAGTTAAAGTACTTCTTCTTTTTTATAAACTTAAGAGAGATTATAAAAATACTTCGGCTAGAATTAATAATACTATTAGTTAATAAAGGGAAGAATATATTAGAAAAGCTCTTAGAATCTTTATATAACTTTAAGGAATTATATAAGAAGGAGAAAGCTAACGGCCTCTTTTTACACTAGGGGAACCTAGACTATTATATTAAACTATAACTTAATAAATATAGGAACTACCTTAAACTCCCCTAGGGATTATTATATAATATACCCTAGGACTACCTACTAAAATTAAGGAAATAAATTACTAACTTAATAAATAAAAGTTAAATTTAGGCTAACTTTTTAGTAATAGTAGCTTTTATACTATTTATAAAGAAAGGGGATAGAGGTTAGTAATTTTACATTAACTATAGGGCGCTTAATAAAGTTATAAAGTAAAACTACTACTTTTTTTTATTAATTTATAAAACCCTTTACTTATTTTTAAAAGCTTACTAATTTATTAAATTAAATATTAAATTAGCTTTTTATAAAATATAAATAGCTAAAGGTAATAAGTATTTTATAGTATTTTAAATTTAATTTAAACTTTTTAAATAGCTAGTAGTATTATTTAGCCTAGTAAAAGCCTTAGTAACTTTTTAATAATATATTAATAAAGTATTAGGTAATATACTAAGGGATTTTACTATAGCTTACTTAGATAATATACTTATTTATTTAAGGGGGTTATACTAGGATTATATAACTAAAGTATACTAAGTACTTTAGTATATAAAAGTAGCTAAGCTAAATATTAATATAAAGAAATATATATTTATAGTAAAAGAAGTTAAATACCTAGGCTATATTATAAAAGCTAGTGTAATTATTTACCTAAACCTTTTTAAAACTTTAATAATTAAAGATTAAGAACCTTTAATAAAGGTAAAAAAAGTCTAAAGTTTCTTAGGTTTTATAAACTTCTACTGTAAGTTTATTATAGACTTTATAAAGATTATTACCCCTTTAACCTACCTTATAGAAAAAAACACCTTATTTTAATAAAAAGAAAAAGAGAATTTAGTATTTTAATAACTAAAGGATATATTTATTTTATACCTAATTCTATTTTAGTAGGACTTTAAAAAGGAAATAGTATTAAAAGTAAACTATTTTAGTTAAGTACTTAAAGGCTGCTTTTTGTAATTTAGCGATAATAAAGTACTATACCCTATAGCTTACTATTCTACTACTTTAAGCTAAGCTAAAAAAAACTATATAATTTATAATAAAGAATTACTAATTATTATATCCTGCTTAAAGGCGTAGGATATAGAATTATAAAGTATAATAGGACTATTTACTATTTTAATAGACTATAAGAACCTGGAATATTTCCTTAAGCTGCGTTTTTTATTAAAATATTAAGTATAATAGGCGGAACTATTATTAAAATTCTATTATAATTTATATTATTAACTAGGCTACTAGGCAGCCTGGCCAAATGCTTTATTATATAAAAAGTAGGATAAGGGGGATAATACTTTAACTATAGGTAGAGTTCTATAATTACTTAAAATTCTATTTATTAGGATTTATTTAATAGCTATATAGCTTATACTTATTATAAATACTCCCTAGGATAAGGTATAAGATAATAGGAATATACTTTAGGGAAATATACTATTTCCTAATATTTATTTATAATTACTTTAGAATAAAGTAGTTTTTAAAGATAAAGAATATAGTATTTATTTAAAAGCTATATAGTAAAAGGTTTATAAATTCCCCCTAAAGGTAAAGATATATAAGTAGATTATAGATTATAGCTTAAATATATAAGGAGTACTTACCTTCCGGGGTTAACTTTAGATCCTAAACTAGGAATCCTTAACTACTATATTAATTTAGTAAACCTATAACTTTATTATAGTAGAATACTTAGGCTATAATATAACCTTCTACCTATTCTATAGGTTTTACTATTAGGAATTTATATTATAAAGGGTAGCTAGATTTATATAAAATTATTACTACTATAATAATTATTCTTCTTAACTATAGAAATAAAGTCTACTATAGCTACTTTTAATCTTTAATAGATTTTATTAGTAAATATTTATTAATTTTATAATTAACTTATTAGCAAAAACTATAAGTAACCTAAAGTACCTAATAGTTATTATTAATTATTTATTAAAGTATATATAATTAAAAGTAATATACTTAATAATAGCGGAGGTATATATAAAGTAATTTTAAGACTATTAGTAGAGATTCTATAGGTTCCCTTTTTAAATTATTAGCGACCGTAGGTTAAATTAAGTAAGGTAATTTTAGATAATACTATATAAACTTATAAAAATTAAATAACTCCTTTTAACAGCTTATTATCTATAAACTAATAGTAATATAAAATATATTAATTAAGAAGTATAGGTAGTACTATAGGTCTTAATTTTATTTTCCTAGTATAACTAGCCTAATTATTTACTAGCTTACTAGCTTGCCCTAAATAATTAAAATTCCTCTGTAATAGGAATAAGCGTAAATCTCCTACTTAATAAATTTAATATAAACCTTATATAGTATATACTAATAAAATTAGTAAGTAAAACTTCCCTAAAGGGAAAGGTAATTATATTTTTTTAAGATTTAAAAGAAAGCTTAGAACTTACCTAGGCTATAATTATATATATATAATAATAGTAGTAGGAAAATACTAATTATAAGCGTTAACTTATAAAAAGGTTTTATATTAAAGATATAGTTTAGTTATTAATTTATAACTTAAAAATAAACTAGGTAAGTAAGAAACTTAATTAATAATATACTAAATATAAAGTACTTAAGGTAAAGGGTCTGCTTAATATTAAACTAAATATATTAGGTTATATATACTTTATCTTTTATATAGATTTTATAAAATAAATAGTCGCTAACCCTCTCTTATTTTAAATTTTATTAAACTTCCAGCTAGATCTAATATAGGTTCTATTAGAGGGGGAGAAAGTAGTATACCTAGAGTATAAGGTTAAGAAAATCCTCTAAGTAAAAAATAGGAAGGGAAGAGGCTGGATTTAAAAGGCTTTAGTAAAATAGATTAGTTATAATATACTATTATAAAAACTACTTTAAAGCTTATAAAATATATAAGCTTTAGATAAGTTTAAAAAGGAATAGGGAAATATATAGTATAATAATAGACTATTATTAAATAAGTTATAAAAAAATATATAAGATTTTTATAAAAATTATTTATTTAATTATAAAGGAAAATTAGTTAATAAATAGATAGGCTTAACTAAGGGATAATAAAATTAAAAAATAAAAAATAAAAGAAAAATAGTAGTAAGTAAGTAGAATTTAATATAGCTGTATTTTAACAGTAGTAATTAGAATAATAGAAAGAGTATTAGGCGGAGGGCGATTTTAATAGAAAACGTAAACTAGAGCTGCTTTAGGAGTAAAAGCATCTGCCTTAACTATTAGAATAATAAGGAGTATAAGACTAGTAATAGTAGTATAAATGTAAACGAGAGTAGGATTAATTATAATAATAGCTATAGTATTTTTAGCTTAAATTATAGTAGAAATAACTACTAAACTTAAGCTAGGCTTAATTTAAAGGTATTTATCCTTTATAAAGCTATTTAAGAAGATATATATTAACGTTAGCTTATATTTATATAAATATAGTGCTAAATAAGTTTAAGGTAATAGTAAAGGTATTCTAAGTTTATTAATACTTTAGCTTAAATTTATAAAGTAAATAAATATTTATTTAGAAGTTTAATTAAAGATTTTATATAAACTACTAAGCTTATAGCTATTAATTTTAATAAGTAAGAGTTTTAGTAATAATAAAGGTATTAGCTTAAAATAATTTAATAAAAATACTTATCTTAGTTAAAGTATTTACGTAGGTAGACTTAGCGCTACTTATATTTACCTTAAAGGCAGCTAGGACTTTCTTAAATTAATAGCCTAAAGTTATAAAGGCCTAAGATAATTTTACCTTAGTATTAGGAATATTTTTTTACTTTTTCTTAGTAAAGGTAAAAATATAATTTTTATTATTTTTAGTACCCTTTTAGAGATTATAAAGGGTATAATATAACTTTAAATTAAAGGTAAAAAAGTTATTAATTTAGGAATATATATAGTAGCGCTAGCAGTAGGTAATATAACTTTTTTTTATACTAAGGGTATAATAAATAGTTATATTAAACATAATTAAGGAGTTAATATAATTATAGTAGGGGTAGGATATAATATTTAAGGGTTAGTTTACTTTATTATTAGAATTTTTTTAATTAAGTATAAGCTAATAGTATATTTAATTAAAGTTATACTAAATATTAAAAAAGTTAGCTTAGGTTTAAAATAAAGTTATAATAATATATTTATATTATAAGTAGGGGATTAGCAGAGAGATAGGTATAATACTATATAGAATATATTAGTATAATTATTAATAGTAATATTTTAGTAGGGGGGATTAGACTTAGGTTTACGCTAGAATTTATAATAGGTAATAAGGGTTTATATAGGGCTTATATTATAAAAAAATAAGCCTATATAAAGAATTAAATAGTACTTATATAAAAAGGTAAATAGTATAACTTAGATTTTACTTAAACGTAAGGCATAGTAACTAAGTAATATAAAGACTATAGGAGAATAATAAAAGGAATATATATTAAAAACTAAATAATACTAATATATATATATATATATCTTACCTTATATATACTATAGTATTTTAATAAGTTATTTTTAAATTTACTTAATTCCTAGTATAAAGATATTATAAAAATTTAAATTATAAAGGGGATTTAAAGTAAATATAGCTTAGGAATAGAAGGGATTAATTTAAAATAGTAGGGGAGCGGAATATTTAAATATAAAAGGGAGAAAAGGGGTATATTATAGATTTAGGCTACGCCTAGACTAATAATAACCTAGGTCTAACCTAAACCTAGGCTAGGCCTAGATTAATAATAATCTAAAATAGCATAGGCCTGACTTAGGCCTGCCTTAAACCTAAGATAAATCTAAAGTATAACCGGCTGTATATTAATTAGGGTAATAGCTATATACTTTTAATATATTTCTTTTTCTCTGTAAGAATAATAATTCTATTTATTTAGATACTTATTTATAGCAGCTATAAGGCTAGTCTGTTATAAAACCTTTATAAAGCTTTTTTTATACCCTTAAAACTATATTTTCTATACTTAATTTTATATAAGCTATTAGCTAAAAAGTTTAAGTATAAGGACTTTATAAAATACTATAAAAGATTTAAATATAACGCTAGGTTTATTTATAAATATAGTAAGCTAAGGATATAAGAATATTTTATAAAGTATTATATAATAACCCCTTTTCTCCTTAATATATTAAAAAAGGAGGTATACTTTAGTATTACTTATATTTAATACCTCCTTAGTAATAGAGGGTATAAGGATTTTTAAAAGGTAGTAGAGGATATAAGCCTATATAGCCCCCCCCCTTATAAATATAAATATATAAAATAGACTAATAATCCCCTATTTTCTTTATTATATTAAAATATAGCAAATATCTAATTTAAACTTAGCAGCTTCTACCGTCCTAGTGCCTAGATAAGGACTTATGTAAGTAGCTTACTTAGTAGACGTTAATAATAAAATAAATAAATAAATAAATAAAACGAACCGATAAATATATACAAAGCTAAAGCTGATTGTAGGGCATGTATTCACATTGCGATCGTTAGATTTCCAATGGCTTCGTTAAAACTCTACAGCCGTAAAATAAAAATAGTGTCCGGGGGGTCAATGACGTATTGTGTAATAAATATCGAGTTTGGATCACCTGCTGCAGTACTCTTATATCAAGATCACAGATCACACATGAACTCGTGATTGTTGTTTGACGCCCCTTCTCCGCCATGGATTAATAATAAGTAATATAAGGATATTGCGAGAGTACATATGAGAAGCTGGCATATCGATCTTGCTGAGCGGATTACAAAAACTATTTCCTTGAACGACCGTTGGCTAGACGGTCAACTATCATCCCACCGACCGCACTTTCCACGATGTGGCGTCCTCTTTTCCTATCATCATCTTTGCTCACAAGTACGTCCATGGCTGCGGCACTAACAGCTGCCGTAACGGCTCGTCGAGATCTCTCTGGATCGTGTCGTGCTCGGATAGCCTCCGTAACACCTGCTGTTAAGGCCGCTGTCGCTACCTCCACAAGGCGGTGTTCGCTACGAGCCCGAGTACGAGACCGGTGGTGACGATGATCGCGACGTCGGTATTCGACATCGTCTTCGTTATGCAGGGATCGGCCACGACGACCAGATTGCCGTACCTCACGGTAAGACATTGCTTCATCCTGCCCATGTCTGCCACCATGGTGACTGTGATGCCTTCGAGTTTGCCGGTCATGATAGTCGACGACCCGTTCCCTCCCAGGTCGTCTAGCAGTCGATTTCACTTCGCGAAAATGGCTTTCTTCGACAGGATGAGTAGAATCGTAACGCCGGCCCGGATGGGAATGGGACGTTCCATAGCGGATATCGTCGTCGCTATATTCATCAGGGCTGCGCCGTCTTAGCATGATGGATGGTAAGTGTTTGAAGATCCAAACAAGAAGGTAATATAGATGTAAAGGTAAAGATCGATAAAGTTGGGCAACGCTCTCGTGTCGATAGACTATTATGTTAAATCTAGTTATTCTGAAGTAGAAAAAAATAAGAAACTTGTTTTAATCAGTACATAGCGAAATGAAATCATTCATTCTATTTAGGTTAAGTGATAGGCGCTTCAATCTGTCGATCTGTGGCAGCTGGGAGTGCATTTTGGTGAACGATGACCCTGGACATTTACCCTTCGCCTTAATGAGTATGACATACCTCTGACTCATGCTCGACATCATAATGGTTTTATCTTATCATATCAAATGAAGAAATGAAATGAGTGAACAAGCTAAACATCATACTCGCTGATCGTGGGCTTGTTACAGAAATGATGCTGGCGCACCTCTTTTTAGCGTCCACAGTCTAACAGGGGCTTCTGCAATTCATCTTGTTCGTAGAAAATATCGTGAATTAATATCCTTTATTAAAAATGTACCCCAAGCCATAGACTAGGTATTTCAACAATATCGGGAATTAAGCAGTAATATCCTCACACACTGTCATGCGGGGGAACAATCCTCTAAAAATTCGGAGCGTGTAGCTACGAATGCCGGTTTTGCTCTCTGCCTGAACTGTGGGCACTCACAAGTAAAACTTGGTGTATATTTAAAACTAAAATCGAGGGCGCAGTGAGAAGAATACTGGCTTCTAATAAATTTTCAGGCCACTCGCAGAGATCCCGTCATTCGTCCAATTCCCTTCCTACCAGCAATTTTTGAACCATTTTCATGAAGCGCTTCCTGTACTCAAACGGTTCCGTAGTGATTGTCATGGGACCTTGCCCAGCCCAAATGTTAAAGACCCCAACGATGCCAGACATGGTCCTCGCGTGAAACTTATGTCGAGCCCAGAAAAAGTCCAGCAAAACGGCACGATACACCCATTGCTCATCACTTGAGACCACGCCTGTTCTCCAACAGTCAATCGGTCTTGCCGCCAATTTAGTTTGAGCAACCGGTTGACTGGGCCCAGCATAAGCTGGTTCAGCTGTGTAGGAATAGCGCACAAGGAATAATGAGTAATCTAAGACATTGAAGTCGGCGAGGAATTTTGTGTCTGTATCCAACAAAGCCACCAGCTGTTCCGCAGCCTCATGCGATATTTGCACTTTGCCTGGAAAGTGATCCACCAGCTTGTTCTTCACGCTTTGCGACGCCAAGTTGCCATGTGCAATATCACGCTCCGGGAAAAAATAGTCCTTCGGCTTCAGATCATATGTTTCACAATGTGACGCATCGCCAGCCTGCCTAGTGCCGTAAAGGAGGTTCTCCATGACAACATGGTGTGTTGGTTCAGTGCCGAATATGCCCCCCAGAGTGGTATGCGAAACTTGCAGCAGGTCAGTGATGCGCACCAGGAGACTGTCAGGATGTTCCCGCATATGGATAGATACGGCGTAAGTAGTTCGTGCGTGATGAAATGATGTTCGAAGTGTCTGTCCAGAGACTTGACAATGTATTTACCGTCCAAACTCTCAAAAAAGGTAGAGCCACTATATCCAAGGCTCCCCATTGAGACCAGAGTCGTCGCATGCTGTTCATTAGACCCTGGCGACGGGCTCTCCTCTGCAGGTTGAAAAGATTGTGTGTATGCACTATTGTCCAAATGCCACACGTCGCGTCTTAGAGCAAGAAAATCATCACCTCGGTATAATTTCAGGTCCAAACTGCAGATATAGAAAAAGTTGAATATGTAATGTATGAGCTGTGCACATAACGATCGCGCCTTTTGTTCTCTCTCGGCGTTTTCTCCGTTCACGATAGCACGGATAATCTTGGTGGAGATGCGGCGCGCGCGGCCCTGCATTCTGCTAAACAAGTTATCATCACTATTTGAAGAAATTCAAGAGATGGCACTTCAGTTATAGGACAAGAAGTTTTTCAACAGCTCCTAGGCGTGCCATGGAATTAAGACGCTCGCTTGCGATTGAAGTTTGACGTCACAGATACGCCAGCAGCCTCGCACAGTTATCTTTTGCTATCATAGCTGTGCTCTATTTCCATTTCCGCCACCTACTTGTTAGCCATACCTTCTGATCGTAGTGAAGCAAATGATTTGATTCGTCTTTATCGCGGCAAGCCCCAAGTTACGGTGCGTGAAACAAAGATTACTTAAGCTGTCAAACGGCAGTATCAGGCGTTGCTAGTAACCAAAGGTCACACATAATGAAGATGTCTGTTGTGAAACATATTACTGGTTGGCTCGAAGTAACCACAGTGTCGTACTCGTATTAATATTAATACTTATAGGCGCCGACCTTGCATCCGGCCGGATGAGTAAGTTACTCAACTGAGACATAGCTTTTCAACTCCAACCGTTCCATGGAACATCTAACCAAGGAGGAAGGGCAAACTCTGGGCATAGCAACCATGTGTTGGCATTAAAAAAAAAGAGGAAGATAAGATATGTCCCAAATAGGATACAGTGAAGCTGCGCATCGTTTGACCCCCAAGCGGGCTATACCGAAGTCCTGGACTATGCACCAACCACCTCATCTTCGTCAAGACGTACAATACTCAATGAAAATTATTTCCACATATTGTTCCATAAGATGATGACTTTATATTAAACATCCTGCGGAGAAAGATCCGCTTTACCGAATTATAACAGCAAGAAAGATGTGTTCCAAATTTGCTGATAGATAAAATTTGCTTTGTCGCAACTTTTTTGCAAGGATCTCTTTCTCTATGACTTCTACTAGTAGTCATACCAAACAGACTCAAGGGGGAAGGGGAACTGTAATGTCGACTCCAAGCCTATTCAAAGTAAAATACGGGCTTTTTTTCTTTTTTTGTTCTTGTTTTATTGTCAAAAACTCCAGTTATAATTGATGATTTCCCTTACACAAGCTATATGGACAGCAGTCTACATTTTGGACTGGGGAATGTTTCCCGCGCCATCAAAAATGATGAAAGGATTCTTAAGAACAACAAAACTTTATGAGGCCAAGAGCATCAGCCGTTCCCCATATCAGACAAGAGTCACCATACAAATCGTGTAGAGCACTCGAGTTGCGTCCGTGATGAAAAGTACTGCGCCCAACCGCCCATCCCTGCACCGTCGTCTCCACCTGAAGTTTGAAGCGATGAGGAGACTTTGATCTCCACGAAATATGAACGGGCGCTGATGAGCTCTTTTGGTAGCACGCCCAAAAGCTCTGTTGCTAGTAGAGATGACTTGGGCGGTTAGCAGGCCTCTCTCGAATGAGGCCGCGAAGAATAATTGGACGTGCTTCTCCCATGCACGATGCTTCTGACTGTAGAACTAAGGAGCCTGAAGATTATGACGAGTTAAGGCCCAATAGCAAAGGTAGAGAGGGGTGAGGCGGCCTTGCGGGCCACGGAACTAACAAGCGAGTCATATTAACGAAACCTATTGGATGCTAGTTGCTGCAGGAGTGATGCAGGAGTCCTGCATGTGCGAACAACAGCGCATGATTGCTGGCAAATGCACCTATTATTGCGCGCTACATGCCTTATTGGCGCCGCATGCTGCCACGTAGATACTGCTGCCCAATGTGGCTTATAGAAATGGATACATTTTTGGTTAAGGGCCACCACGTCAATATTGCATGGTCCCAGTTAGTAGTTAGCGCACTTTGAGGAATATCAGGAGAGAATTATAAAAGAGGCCACAGTGAACTCTCCTGGAGATGTTTTATTCTCTATTGCAACAACATTCACATCATTCCACAACATCCGCATTAACCAACACCCCCAACTAAACTCCTCGCTTTTGTTTCTTATCAATTTACATTCACAATGGCTCTGGTATGCATACATGAGTATATTGAAACATATCCTCCCATCTAACAACATGTTTGCAGCAAAGCGTTCAAGTCCGCCCCCACGAGAGCGCTGATCTCAACGCCCTTGAGACGTATGTCACATTCCTTGTAGTACTGCGAATACTACTAATCTTTAATAGATTCATTGAGACCCTCATCGGCCAAACTGTCCCTTCCACTGTCTCCCGAGTTCCTGTCTTCTCCTTCAAGTAGGCTCAAACATTCCAACATGTTATTGAAGTGGCATCATTACTTACTATAGCTTAGGACGTCGGAAGAGAATGTCAACAAGATCAAGGAAAAGTTTGGCAATGATTGCATTATCGACGCCGTCAACTGTTAAACGAATGGGCAATTGTCATGCAACAGCATCCATAACGATATTCATGAACTTGGGGTATATAATAACCGGAATTCGACAGTACAGGGTCTGGTTGGAAAGTAACAGAGTGATAAAGAAGCTCTAACGACATATGGCTGGAATAAGATAGAAGAATATATTGATATATATCTTGCATCCTTGTGCCTTCAATTCTCGTCGCATCGTTTACTTTTTAGATCTCCTATTATCTCCTAAGAGTCTCTTTCCTCTGAGTTAGCTCAATATTGTGACAATATATGTGCAGTATACAACGAGAGACGTAGTTCTTATGTCTATAAATTAAAACTGAGATAAGAAAAAAATAAAACAACTATAATTTACATCATAGTGTAAAACTTCCTCTTAGTAGACAAGGAGCAGTTTCGACCAGCTTAGGGTAGCACTTTTCGACCAGTGAGGAGATATGATTATAGGATGTGACTCTGTTCGACCTAGCAACTTTACTCAATTGCAGATTTCTGATGATATGATTGAAACCAAATTAGTTGGCTAACAAAGAGGCCAGAATGTCAGGCTATCGAACACCATTTATAGGAGTTTTTAGATACTACTCCAACTATTACTTATGATTCATTTAGAACCATCACCTTATCTTGCCATTGAGCCCGAAAAGTGGAACTGGTAACGGTGCTGTTTGCAATGCCCTCAAAATATGTGGGAAAACTGTCGATACTCTACAGAGGACATGATGAGAATTGCCAACTCCTTTTCAGAATGGCCTAACGTGTCTATGAGGAATAAATTCAACTAAAAAGACTACTGCTGCTGTCTTACGTCTATAAGCTACTCTATCTTGCCTACTGATTTTGTATGGGGTTATGAATATGGAGATTCAGCCCACTATCAGGAGCTCTACATAATTGCAGAATTATCTATTGAACGTGGTCTCGTCATGTTTGTAATAGTTGCTTTAAAAAAGAAGAGAAAAAAGCTTGACGATAATTATTGTATCGATATGCTGGCTAAAGATTTCACATATATCTGCAGCTCATGTCAAGTTATGTTGGGAGATATGCATTGTATATTGCAGATCTTCCGGCCTTTATAATGTGAATTGAGGTTGTAGTAGAACACCAAACCCGGTAGGCTATATGTTCTGCAACGTTTCTTGTTGTATTAAAGCTTCTCTATTGTCGTATGAAGCCTTATTTGGCTGAATTGAGTAATTTTGACTATGTGTGATTTGGGTTTCTGGTTTTATATGGTGGGGTTAGTTGCATCAGGTATTTTACCGACCGGTTATACCGCAAGGGCCGAAGTGAGCTTCGCTGAGTGGACGGCCGTGACTATTACGGCATGTAACCCTGCAGTCAACCCGATGCCTTCTGCCTTAATATATAGATTAAACTAGTAGCCGTTACCCCTACATATAACCTTAAAGCATCCTCTAAGTGCTGTTGATATCTTCAAAAAGCCGAATACGCTTATTCAGGCTCAATGCCGGACTATGCTTCCAAGGGTAAGATCCTATGGGCATTTACCAGCGTGTCCTCATTTCATGTCGTTATCACACAAGATTGATATTGCGGAGAATTGGCCTTGATCCAATGTATATTGCTAGATCACTGTCCAAAAGGTGTCCATAGGAAATGTGCACGACTATATAACTCATCCTGGAATCCGCTTTTTGGGTTGGGAACATCATACCATACAAAGCTTTACATCTTCCTCACCACCCAAGTATCATTTTTTTTTTTAACTCGCTCCTAGGCCCCAAATCTGAGATTTATTTGGTCACATACAGGTGAGTAACTCCTCATATGGTATAATCGAAACCGTCTACCCAGGAGAACATGAACGCAATGGTTCATTTCGCAGACATCTTCTTGCTAATCATGCCAATTAGTATCTAGTCCTTCCATTTTTCATTCCTTCGTAATGAATAAGCCTATGAGTTCATTGCTGCTTGCAGCTATTTTACTGGCTGGCGGCTCTATTGCCCAGCAAACTGTTTGGGGGCAATGCGGAGGTCAAGGATGGAGCGGCCCGACTAGTTGCGTTGCTGGATCTGCTTGTTCTACTCTCAACCCCTACTACGCTCAATGCATTCCTGGAGCCACTACCATGTCTACCACAACCAAGGCGACCTCCGTTTCAGCATCAACGACCAGGGCGAGTGCAACATCGTCCGCTACTCCGCCACCTAACTCTGGCCTCACCAGGTTTGCTGGAGTTAATATTGCCGGATTCGATTTTGGCTGTGGGACTGATGGAACCTGTGTCACCTCGAAGGTATACCCGCCGCTGAAGAACTATGCTGGCACCAACAACTACCCTGATGGCGTTGGTCAAATGCAGCACTTTGTCAACGATGACAAATTAACCATTTTCCGCCTACCTGTGGGGTGGCAGTACCTTGTGAACAATAACTTGGGTGGAACTCTGTATTCAAACAACTTTGGTAAATACGACCAACTGGTTCAGGCTTGCCTCTCCCTGGGCGTATACTGCATTGTTGATATACACAACTATGCACGCTGGAATGGCGGGATTATTGGCCAAGGTGGGCCTACAAATGATCAGTTTACCAGTCTTTGGTCACAGTTGGCGCAGAAGTACGCCTCTCAGTCGAAGGTTTGGTTCGGAATCATGAACGAGCCACATGATGTGAATATTAACACATGGGCTACTACTGTTCAAGCTGTTGTCACTGCTATCCGAAATGCCGGCGCTACCTCACAGTTTATTTCCTTGCCAGGAAATGATTGGCAATCCGCTGGAGCGTTTATTTCTGATGGAAGTGCAGCTGCCTTATCTCAGGTCAAGAACCCTGATGGTTCCACAACCAATCTGATTTTCGATCTACATAAGTACCTGGATTCGGATAACTCTGGCACTCACGCCGACTGTGTCACAAATAACGTCAATGATGCTTTCTCACCTGTTGCCACTTGGCTCCGTCAAAACAACCGTCAGGCTATCCTAACTGAGACAGGCGGCGGTAACACGCAATCGTGCATTCAATATCTTTGCCAACAGTTTCAATATATAAACCAAAACTCCGACGTCTACCTTGGCTACGTTGGATGGGGTGCAGGCTCATTCGATAGCACTTATATCCTTACAGAGACCCCGACAGGTAGCGGAAGCTCCTGGACTGATACGTCTCTTGTAAGCTCGTGCATTTCCCGGAAATAGCGTTGAACCATTGAGTCCAGCCGCAAAAGCTTTTCCCTTCTCGTTTATTCTTCCGGTTGAACATAGTTGTTATTTCATGGTCTTTCTGTATTTATCATATTTTTCACATGTTTTCATCAATATTATACACAATTTCTTGTCCAATACTCCGCGGTGCTTATTGCAATTCTCATGCCGTGCCCTGCATTCTGCGACAATCACATCTAGGTATGTAGTGACCAATGTGAGATGTCTGCTACACACGTAGAATCTTCATCACCGATACGACCATTTTTCCCAAAAAATATTTCATAGGCTTCAATTCCAATATAGAGCAAATATAGAGCAAATGAGACTCATCACGGCATTATAACCTGACTCAATAGTGAACAGAAGCTTGGATGACAGAAGCTGAGCGACAACGCTATCACAACTCAGCAATTCAACAATCTTCTAACAATACGAAGATGAAGACTACTATCTATACGTATTGCTGATACCACGAAGAGTATGTTGTCTTGTCCAAGAGTGAATATATTATTACAATGTGACCATAAAGAATGGGGAACCGATGGCTTATTATGGCCCTTTTTGGCCTTTAAAGCCCGATTAGTAAAGCTGGGCATCCGCTTACCAACTTTCTTTCCAAATATCTAGATCTCTATGCAATTGTGATTTCTAATATGGTCGCCGATTGTTCTGAAGGAGTGTGGATAGTCCAACTGATCCATCATGATCTTGCAATGATGAGCTCTGAGTCCCGGAGTGAAACACAAATAGAGGTCTCGTTACCGGGATAAGCTGTCAAATGGACGGCAACTTTTTCCGAGCTCATAAAGGAGTCTAGCGAGATTAGTCATGCCATTTCTGCAGCTGCACTGCTTTGTGCCTCTGTATTTAAGTAGTTCGACATAATGCGAACAATAAATTCAGGTTGAATCTTTATCTGTATTGGATCAGCCCTCAATAGACATAGGATTGGACAACAACGACTAATTGTCACAATGTGGAGCGACACATCTATTCCTGATCTTACCAGAAAAGTCGCGCTGGTGACGGGAGGAAAGTTAGTGATCCACATGCTTCTGCCTTATATAACGCCAAACTTACATTCATGATTTAGTACAGGAATTGGTCTTCAAACAGTAAAACAGCTGGCACTGCATGGTGCCAAGGTGTATATGGGGGCCAGGTCTGAATCTCGAGCAAAAGAAGCAATCGAAAGCATTATTTCGGAAAACCATGCCATTGGTCAAGAGCACATAATATGGCTGCCATTGGACTTGTCGAAACTATTCAATATTGTGGAGGCTGCACAGTTGCTGTCATCTTGGGAAGAAAGATTAGATATATTGAGTGCGTTTGCTTTTCATTCAGTGTACCATAGTCTAACGCTAATAATGAGTTCATCTCCTCCACAGTCAATAATGCCGGCATCGCAGCAGATGATTTCACAACGACCACGGAAGGCTTTGAGTTATAGTTGCAACTACCCAGCCCGTGGGTCCCATTGGGCGCCCATTAAAACTGCTGGGTACCCATTGGGCAACCTAAATTAAAATGGGTCCTTATCAATAACCCATTCTTATTTTATCTAGCCTAAACGCCAGCCCAAAGGCTACCTAAAGGAAAAAAATATATAAAAATTTACTATAATATTATATATAAAATTATTTATTATAATTTATTAATAATATATTAAAAAAAACTAAGTTATTTATTATATTTATTAAATAAATATATATATAATTTTTACTTATAATATTTAAATATAATTATATTTAATTAATTATATTAATATATATATTTTAGGTTATACTATAGGGTAAATAGGTAATTTATTTATAGATTATCAGTGGGGCGCCTATTTTAGGTATTAGGTAGCTGATGGGCTAAGACCTAACCTATTAGCTACCTAATACCTAAAAAAATGGGCTACCCGCCTAAAACCCGTGGATAATGACAACCCTACTTTGAGTTAACAATGGCTGTTAAGTAAGTGATTATTCCACCTATTCAATATTGCATTCATTCTGTTAATACTGGCATATATAGTCATATTGGTCATTTTCTACTGACCACGAAACTTTTGCCGCTTCTCAAAGCCACTGCATCTCAAGCTGGCTCTGATGTTCGCGTTGTAACAGTGAGTTTTGTGGTCGATTAATATTATAAGAAAGTTTGCTAAGCATCCAATACTTAGATAAGCTCTTCTGCTGAGAGGTTTGCACCTAAACATAATGTTTTCGCAGCAATCAAAGATCTTAGTGATCCTGGAACGACCAACCTGAACGATTATACTTCACGAACGGTTGTCTTCAGTCGCTATAGCGCTAGTAAATTAGCGAACATTCTTTTTACAGGGGAGTTGCAGAGACGGCTGGATCAAGAAGACGTTAAAATTATTGCACTGGCACTCGACCCCGGCCCAGTTGCTATTGATGGCGGTATGGGAGTGTTCCCTAGCTTTCTGAAACCAGTCTTAAAATTAGTGATGAAAAGCCCTGGAAAAGGCGCTCTGAATCAACTTTTTTGTGCGACTGCAAAGGAAGTTATGGACGAGCCAAAGACTTACAAAGGTAAGTTCTTGACCGCGCCGGGGAAGATAAGCCCTGGGTCAGAAAGATCGCGTGATAGTGAGTTGGGTCAATCTTTGTGGCGGATTACAGAGGAGGCTTTAAAGAATGTTGGAGTATCATAATGGGCGGGTATTGAACACTGAGGTCGACATTTACACTACTTCTAATATAATGTTGAGATTACTACTATCCTAGATCCGGAATCCGATACTTCCCGAATGCATTGTGGCAATCGCCTTTGAAGGGAATTATCAGGGTAGAAATCCAACGTCTAACATGCTAATCTTTCGTCACTGTTTCACTGTCGACTCTATTTCGCGACTTCACTATGCTTACAGCTTGTTATATCTATCAATCTTGGCTTGGGACGCCCAGCTGCATAGTAACACTATCATGTACAATTTCTTCAGAGAAAGCAACATATCCTCTTCCTTTGACAAATGTTGCGTTCCACGGCCCTTGGGTCTTTTTCTTTGCCAGCTCAGTATAGAAGGTGGCATGAGCCGGGCCGTCAATGGCAGCATACACTGGATCTCCGTCAAGTTTCCGCTCATCAGCGAAGTAAAATCTGCATCCGCGTCATCAATTAGGATCATATCACTTAGTTACTTGATTTAACTCACTTGTAACCAAATTCTTTATTATCTTCCGCCAAATAATGCATCAAATGTGCTGCCCCAGCTTTACCAACTCCTTGAGAGAGTAGGGGTCGCACAACCATGAACGGGAGTTTGTTGCCTGTATAGATAAAAGTTCGAGATGACTCTGGTGGAAGAGTAGCAAACGACTTTGTAGCCAAATGTGCCGCGACATACGCAGACACAATGTTGATATTATCATCACGATGGAAGGCTGCAATTTGTTGCTCCAATGAGCTTGAAGGATTCAGACTAAATGAAGACGCTACAAAATTTGACACGTCATTAATTATACCTTCGATCGCATAATTCACGAAAAGAAAAGAAAGAGAGAGAGAGAGAGAGAGAGCGAACCATTGTAGACTACCACGCTCGGATGGCCAAGTTCGCTTATGACTTTGGTGAATACTCCTTCAATTGAGGAAGGATCCGAAAAGTCTGCCTGCAACTGGAGATACTCCGGTTTCACCTCTTTTTTCGATCGTGAGACTACCGCCACTTTGTAGCCTTGTGCTGCAAACGCTTCAGCAACGTCGGTCCCAACTCTGGGCCCGTAGCCCAGAATCAAAGCCACCTCTTGAGCCATACTAGAAGAAAGAGTCTTCTTTAAAAAAAAAAGTCAAAAAAAAAAAAGATGGTCGCCTTGCAAACTGATCCCATAGAGTCTGAAAAACTGCAGCTGGATAGTATACTTCTTATATAGATCAATCGCGCCGTCAATAAAGCCAATCAACGCTCCATACACACTCTTTGCTCACTGATCTCCAATTATTGTGCGAACATTGTGGCGCGTATTAGCACTCCTCGGAAATACTTGCCAGCATTTTATAAGCCTGCTCGCCCCACTCCATGGCCAGCGAGACGCTTTTCTGCCTATACGAGTTTAATACTTCCTCTTTATTACCTTATACTCTATCGCTACTCACGAATGGTGACATAGTGGCATACATTCTGTTGAGAGTTTCCCAAGTTCACGTAACACAGGGATGAATGGTGATCAAAATTCCGAAGAGTTTCCCAACTTCACGTCACGCATGGGTGAATGTTTCGTGAAAAGTTTCCCATTTTGACGTAACACTAGCAATAAGACTCACAATGAATGTGAAAAATCACCATGGTTGTATCCTACGCCCCGAGTTATATAAGGGGAGGATACCTATCGAACTCGGCTTTCGACTTTCTTCGACACTATCAAGCTATCACCTCTTCAAAAGAAAAACAAGCTAAAATATCCATTTCACCATGGTTTTCACCAAACTCATTATTGCTGGAAGCACCGGCTGGGTGGCAGATCATGCCATCCGCGCCATCTTGGCATCTACAAAGCCGAAGTTCGACGTTACCATCTTGACCCGAGCCGACAGCGGCAAAGAAGTACCATCCAGGCCGGGCGCAAACCTCATTGCGGTTGACTACAACAACCACGATCAGCTTGTGAAAATCTTCACCGGAGCTGATGCAATTCTCTCCTTTATTTCTGGACCTCCATCCAAAATTATTGATAAGCAGCTGCTGAAGGCCGCGCAAGAGGCTGGCGTCCGACGCATTTTCCCGTCGGAGTACACTCTCGATATTTTGCACCCAGACGCAGCTACTCTTTTGACCGAAGGTGGAAACTGGCCTGAAGACAGCTCGCCCGTGCTCACGGCCCGTAAGTTTGTTTCTCTGGCCCAAGAAGGTGGACCTACAAGTTTCACGACTCTGATTCCATCTGCATTTATGGACGGGTGGCTTGAGGGCGCCTTTGGCTCGTTTGACCCTAAGAATCGTAAAGTCACTGTCGTTGACAGTGGAGATTTTACTTTCTCTGGCTGTACGCTCCCTTACCTTGGAGCTGCCATCGTCGCAGTTCTCCAAATGGACGAGGAGAAGACCAAGAATAAACGCATTCGTATTAGTGAGATTCGTACTACTATGAACGAAATCACGAAAACCTATGAGGAGATCTTGGGGACCAAGTTTGAGAAGACGCACGTTAGTTCTCAAGAGCTACTTGATCAACGCAATGCGAACCTCGCAGCCGGTAATTCTTTCGGTGCACTCTTCGTTACCATTCTTATTGGTGCTTTCAATGGATGTGGAGCGGGCGACTTAGCTGACGGCTTGGATTTCGATGGTGATGGCTATTTGACGTTGAAGAAGAAGACGCTCAAGGAGATGACCATTGAGGCTTTACAGAAGATCGGTGCTTAGGACGGGTTCTGTTGTTCTGGTCTGTGATGGCTTTTGAACCGAGATCATCAAGAAAGCTGTGAGGCCAGGTTTGAGAAGTTGTATGTTCGCACGCCAATAGCATAAATTAGCATATCTTAAGGTATCGTAAAAACATATTTTGGTTATACCGCTCCGGGTGAAATACAAATTGGTGTCATGTCGTACTCTGCTTTATCTACTCGGATATCACTGGTATCATTCGTTCACATAGCGACAAAAGCAACGAGGACTGTGCGAAAGGCCAGGGCTAACTAAGACACCGGTGGATAATAGCATCTAGCCTACCTTGACAAACAACGATAAAGGGTAGGGAGTCAATCTTTGTGTAGCCATCTCTGTTGTTTCCCTCTGTTAGATACATTATCTATATACACACCGCTTTAGCAGAGGAAATTATTATGCCACCCATATTCCACCAAAACTCTAGCAACAGTATTGAAGTTGGCGCCACCTTGTCTTCAGATGGTTTCATAGCTCCGTGCTTACTCCGTCTAAATGCCGGGCAATTAGTAAGCCCTCTAAGTCCGTCGAAAGAGCGGATTGCAAATAGTCGCAACCGACAGTCCTTTAACGATCACGCAAGGCCATTTCGAACATAGGTTTCCTTTAATCTTCCCTAAACTCCCAGCTACAAATTCAGGATTCAAGGAGCCTATTCGAAAGACCCTCGTAGTAGTCTTTCGGCGCGAGAGAATTAGCACAGGAAATAACGTTAACAAATTGCACGAGTCATAGTGGCTATTCCAGATGGGTATTAAAGGCTGCTGGACATGTCGAGGTAAGGCTCCTTGAGTAATTTGCTTAATTTGGAAGCTGAAGTATTCTATCTAGCTCGCAAGGTTCGGTGCGACTTGCGAAAACCTACATGCACCAATTGTGCTAAGGCCTTGCAGCCGTGCAAAGGCTATGGCATGCAATTGTCTTGGCCTCGAGAGGGCAACAAGCGGCGAGCTTTAGTCAACCGCGACACGGCAGGGATAGCCAAATTATCACACCAATACCGGGGACGAGGCGTGATGTTTTTGAACGTGTTCACTTCTGATGTGGCATTAGCTGACGCGCTTCAAGAAAATCGCGAGCTCGGTACGTGACATTGACTGCTGCACGCTCATCCGAGTTACCTCACTAACGTAGGATACCTAGCTCATTATTTACATACTTTGCGGGTGCCGCACTTACCAATCCTCTCACAGTCTCTGCTCTGGGAAGATTACCAACTGCTTGACTATTGTGGGTGATCAAACCTCAATGGAACGTTACGCCGCTTAACTCTGTTCTAATAGTCAAGGAAACGAAAACGCGAATATTGGCACCCGTCATTGACGAGTCACTGGCCCATTTCATTATGAGAATGGCAATAAGTAATGATGGCTCATCAGACAATCCAGTGATGGAAGGTATATTTGCATTGTCTTCTCTACTACTTCTAGGGCCTTCAAAGAGCCAGAGCCATAAGTCTCGCCTGATCTCAATGTTACAGAAGAATGTAACTAGGATGGACAGAGAAGGTATCCTTCAAAATCTTATTGCCACTATGCTTCTATATCAATGTGAAGTATATACACTCTCGCCTCCGATCATTACAGATGTGGAATTTGACTCTTTTAGGTTTGCAACACTGCCGAGCCAGGAGGACTATGGCGGTTTTATCTTTGCGGAGCGAAGAAAATTATCTCTGCCGCTTCCGAATCGGTTACATTATATCAACATGATTGTGCCGTATTGATGGATTGGATCTATTACCATGAAGTCATGTCCGAATTCAGCCTTCACCATTGGGCAGAGCTAAGCACCGTTGACGGTTTTTGTGGAGGGCCTCTGGCGATACGGCCCACCAATAATATAATCGACGACCCCATAGTAAGACACCTGACTTGTCGCATAACGGCGCATGGATGCTGAGCTAAATTTGGTGGTAGGCTGTTGATCGAATTACTTGTCCCATGGATGTTCTTCACCTTGTCAAAAACGTTTGTAAGAGACCATCGACTTATGCAAGCGCCGATTTGCCATATAACAACGCGGATATGGAGAGACTTCAGCAATTCCGACAAAATATCTATGGAACCATAGGGGAATATGGAACTTTTCACGAACACCTGGAGTCATTGTTGAACAGGCAAGACATGCTGAGCTGCCTTTATCAATATGCCGCATTGATATATCTAAATCGCACGGTATCCAATGTCTCCACGTCCTCTTTCTCGCACCGAAGGCTAGTGAGAGAGGGTATACTGTTGTTAAAAAACCTTGGGTTTTGCGAGAGTGCATGGCCGCTGTTTATCATCGCCTGCGAAGCCAATGAAGATTCACAGCGTCTCCAAATACTGTCCATTCTTGCTGACACAAACCAAGAAATAGAGCATCGATCCAATCATATCCCTCTAATGCAGCAGATGATTGAAGCTATTTGGAATCAGAATGATCTAGCTATTGAGAACTACGTGGGATATAGCAAAATTCTTGACGCTGTGGTCTCAACAGCACCGTCGCTGCCACTTTTTGCTTGAGAGGCATGATATGATACCAAAGGATTACGAATATCTGTATCTAGCTAAAAAGGAAAGAAAGAAAGAAAGAAAGAAAAAGAATCCTTTATACATTTCTCTCAATTGTCACCAATGCCTGACTATTTACACCTTTGTCCTCCAATCCTCTTCGTAGTAGAATCCGAGCTCTTCTAGACTAGTCGCTTTGTAACCATCCTTTTCAAACTTGAGCTTAGCCTGGGGAAAGATGTGCTTTTGCCAAAAAGAAATGTCATTGCAAAATGGCGGCTGTTTGCCTTTGTGGTGTGACTTCATCACCCAATCGTAAAGTTCGTTGATGTATACACCATCAGATAATGACGTACGAAATATATGCAGCTGCTCGCCTTCATCTTCGTAAAGCTTCTTGGCCCATTCTTGCATTTCGTCTTTTGAGGGGAGCTGAATATTGTTGGACCATACAGCAGAAAACACAGCAGCTTGTGCCTCAGAAAGTGGCCAGGGGGGAGTTTTCACATTAAGTGCTGGGAAAACTAGCGTTGGGTGATCAATGCAGAATATATGCTTATAGAGCCCATGTACGCCGCCGCCGGTTGTGATAAGCTTCTTGTTGAGATCGCAAAGAAAGGGATAGTCGTATAAAAATCCTGTGCAAAAGATAACAGCATCAATTTCGGTCTCTATTCTCCCATCTTTGAATCGAATTCCTCGTTGATCAACAAGAAATTCCTCGATTTCTGGAACTTCTTCACAAGCCATATAGGCTAGCCGTGGTTGAGGCGTTGGGGATCTCACGGAGACCATTGTTTTTTGATGTGATACTCGATTGATTTGGAGGGCGATATCGGTACCCGAGATTCCATTGCCCACGACTATGGTCTTCTTATCTTTGAAGGACGTGGGCGAACGATAGTCGCGGGAGTGCGATATGACAGACGGATAGGATTCCATAAATTTCTTGATGTTTTTAGCGTCTGGAATGAATGGGACCGAGTAGTGTCCCGTTGCAACAACTACTGCGTCGTACGTATCTCTTATGATCTGGTTATCGTGCGCAGATATTGCCTCTAACGCCCAAGTGGTCCTGGTTCCTTCGCAAAGAGGTTTCAGCTGTTTTACTTCAACACCAAATTTGATTAGGCCCATCACCTCCTGGGCGTATGTAAGTAGATAGCCTTGGATGGTCTCGCGTGAAGGGAACAATAAACTTCCTTGGGGGAAATGCTGATCAGAGAATTGCATCATCGGTACGGGAATGTTGGCGTAAAGTTGGTCATATATCGGTGACAGTGTGCTTGAGCTATCGCCAATGAAATTGTTCGTTAACTTGAGACTATCATCTTTCGGGGTTGTGGTCGATTCAAGTGAGTGTTTCGAAAAGTTCCATATGCCTCCAGTTTCTCTTTGTTGTTCAAATATGACGATGGAATCGAAGGAGTTTTGTGCTCTTAGATATTTTGCAGCAGAAAGGCCGCTGGGTCCGGCGCCTATGATGGCTATCTTTTTCACATGAAACTGTGGCACCGCTGATGGCGACATCTTTGACATAAGAATGAGGAGAGACAGGGAAGAGAGAGTCGGCCAATTGAACGCATAAAACTAGAATCCAATGAAGATGATCTTGATATGATTTAAACACATGAATTCAATGCAAAGTAATAAACTCTCTTCTGAGATCTTATGATCTCTAAATAGCAATTGTTTGGGAGAAGTAGTGATATATATACTTAGAAAGCGCACTGAATTTGCGTGCCCCGTTAATATCAACACGCGCCCACTGTGAGAAAGACTAAAGCGGTAAATATTAATGGATCTGGTAAGCATCACACTGGTTTTCGGGCCGAGTAAGATTTTGAACACCAATAGTGTAGCGCTATATTGGAAGCTACTGATAATGATTACTCTTCAGCCCCAGAAACACGTACTGAGATTTTCTATCTCATGATCAAATTTAATCTCCCTTCTAAAGAGCGGGCGTGCTGTTTGAGCCACAAGATAGACTTAGAGCGTCATATTCAGAATCACCCCACGCAAGCTGTTATCGTCAACAATTGCCCTGCGGCCCGCATGAGTTCACTGAAAGGACGGTTAGAACCACTCATCATCCTTGAATGATGACCTGTGCCACGACTTAATCTTTTTGCTGGTCCGAATTCAATTTGTCTGAGTATAGAGCGAAGTAAATAGATAAATATCAAATTTACCCTTTATTAAGTAGATGTTGTCGAGCAAGATTTTCAGAGGGCTGCGCAATGGCTTACTTGACTGATTGGCGAGCCACAAAGGAGGACGGATCATCTAGCGTTGGCATATCCACCTACATCAACATTTAGTTGGTAACGGACGATAAAGTTACCATAATGAAATGGCATGAGTAGTAATCAATTATTGCAGATTGGGCTTTATCTCTTTGAAGGTCCGAAGGCACATTTTTTGTACTTTCTTTGTCAGCATTTCGGTACATGGGCAGACTTATGCTATAATCGACTTAGTGCGCAAAAGGCCTGTAGTTGCTTGAGATACTGTTAGGCTAAAAGTACTGAAAAGTACAAGCGGGATTCGAGATACTTATCCCTGCAGGTATTTTAGCATGCAGCTAAAGTACCGATGATTTTCTCACTCTCTGATTGGCTTACAGCTAGTGAGGTACAAGAAATGTGCCTTCGGACCTCTAAAGAGATAGGATGCAAAGGTCCGCATCATCGTTGCGTAAGCCAGACGAATTCGGCTTTTTCTTTTCTTAAAAGGGAGTAAGAGTAGTGGAAGAATCGTCTCTCATTTGCTGGAAGGTAAGTGATATTTTCTTCTTCAGTGGGGTCGCCTTTCACTGCAAGATTTAAAACTTCGTAATCATGGATAGAAACATTTTCTTTCCGAATTGAAGCTACAGCTGCACTGGTAATTTTACTATGATAGCCTTACTTCAAAGTGCTTTTAGCCTTTTGAACTTGAACGCATCGCCATTAACATACTCTCCAGTACTTAAAAAAAAAAAAAAGGTAGTTCAATTGATGAGAGATGTCGAAATTCTTAAATTGCAAGGCCTCCTTTCATCATGAGATGAGGCATCCAATTGCCCATTAACAGCTCCAAATTGTCAAGGGCATCGTATTGCTCAGGTACCCACGCCAATAGCGCCTAAGAGACCACCAATTTACTGAACCTTAATCACACGCTAGCGGGAACGATTTCGTTCACTGGATCCAAATATACACTTTTACAGGCAAACAGATGATCGCGTACTGAGCAGTTTGCGTACCTCTCGGCCGAAAAGTCCAGTTAGATGGCCGAAAAAACTTTGGAACAATTAGCAGGAACCAACTCACATCTCTCCCGGAAGTGGAAATTTCCCATCGATATGATGCAAAGAAAAGAAGATGAAAAGGACAAAGACGAAGAAAAGAGTCCCCCGTTCTGTGCTTTAGCAAGTAACTAAAAGCAAACAATAATATTTGTACCAGATACAAACAATATTCCTCGACTTGCTGTAGCTATTGAGCAGCTATCGTACATTCGGATGAGTGCTTCTAGGCCCTTCACGCATTTACGCGCCGCTTTTCTCCCCTGTTTTCGAATGTTCACTCTTTGCTAGATCTCTCTGTCTTTGAAACGCGAATGGTTCAAACGTTGATGAATCAACCTCGAAGACTGTAAGAAAAGAGCTTCAGCTCAACGATATAAAAACATGATATTGGAGACAATAGCTTCTAGGTGTGAGAAGAGAGGTTGCGATTTCTAGTTAATAGTGAGAAAGAATACGACTTGGAGCACCACGAATAAACTATGAATGCTTTAGCTCCTAGACTAGCATTCTAAGCTTCATGAGCTTTGCACAGACTAGAGAAGACAATATTAATAAGAATGCTTGAAGAATCCGCGTTTGTAGTTGCACATGTGCCAAGCCCTTGGTAACTATGCTAAGCGATATATGTAGTAATTATCCTTTAGTCGTATCACGTCTTTCCCATAACTGTAATCTTTCAACCAGCTTCCCATTCTCTCAATCAATCTTTCCATGAGACTACTCCTTTTCGCGGATAAGTCTCACAAGACTTTAGCGTATGTCATACGAGACAGCCCCTTGGGAAATGCCGTCTTTCCAAGAAGAGGAAGTAATACACCGGTATTGGTTTAGCAGAAAGGGCATTAGCCTGAACTGGCATCATCTAGCTAGTTGGCATCTTGACATACGTCGGAGTGCCTCAACTAGTAGTACAGGCCAATGTCATCCAGAGATAGTGGAATATGAGTTGCGAAACCAGCGAGACAATGCCTAAGTGGGGGATAGATCGCTTAGTTCAGTGGGGCCACGTCGAACTTCGCATTCTCATTCTCAAATTGGTAAGTTGCAACATCTGTTCCTTGTACCACCTCACACCTCCGTATAGATTGAACAGCAAGGTTGAGTTTGCTAGCACAACAGAATAGATGTCAACCGCGCCACTTTTTAGTCCACAAAGGCTGTTAAACATGTTCACTCTTAGTACGTTTCGTGATAGCCCGCTTCTAGACATGGCTACTGACATGCGTGTAGATAATGTGAAAGTGTTTAAGACTGTTGACATACATCAAGGATAGACTAAGCAGTTGCGCAACAGTACCTCCTATCAAAATATCGAAGCTACCTCAAGCCAATACAATTCTAGGCCGTACAGTTGATATCGATTTGGCACTAATAATTATCCCTAAGCCACTCTAGAAAGTAGGTTCCCACTTCATCCGGCTTCGCGAGCATACTCCAATGACCAGCATCTATTTCTTTCACTGTTAGGTGAGGTACCAATCCAAGAGTTTTGACAGCTTCAATCCCCTGCGCCCGACAAACAACGTCTTGTGTTCCCGCAACGAATAAGTATGGCACCTCGATTTTGTATCTCTCAGCCGGCAGCCGCGAATCTTGCTCGTAAAAACGGCCATCTAGCAGTGATCGATAGTAGCATAAAGACGATTCGAATCCATCCCGTTTCATGCGATTAATAAAATTTTCTCGCATTTGATTGGTTGCATAGTCTTGCACGGGTCCTTTCTTGTCCTTCTCCAGCCAGGTTTTGAGTCCATCTTTTGCACAAAGCGTGTTCATCCACTCTATTGGTTCCGCGTGTAAAGCCGTAAACAACGATTCAGTGTGCTCTTTTAATAGTGCAGGTCCAGCCACTGGATCGCTAAAACGCGCCCAGTACCAGCCTGTGAAATAGCCAATAGCTTGGATCATGGCCGGAGCCAGCTGATCCATCACAGTTGGTCCTGATGGAGGAGGAGATGCTGGGAAATTCAACATGATCAATCCAGAGCAACGCTCAGGATGAAAAACATAGAGGCGGTGAGCATGACCCGCGCCCCAATCATGCCCACAGCTAATAACCTTTTCAACATGCTCAGCATCTAGGATGTCAATAAAGTCTCCATTCAATCCGGCTGAATCAAACACCTCCGGGTCAGTAGGTTTCGAGGTATCGCCATGGCCTAAACAGTCAGGTATAATGACCCCATATCCTTGCGGAATAAGATAGCGTGTTGCGAGATCCTCCCACAGTGCCGCGTGATCCGGCCACCCATGAAGGAGAAGAATGGTTGGCTTCCCACTTGATGCTGTTGACACATAATAGGTGTAGGAAAAGCCCCGGGAGACCTTCACAATCTTCTTTGTCAAAGTATCCATAGTGAATGGATGTTTGTTGAAACTATAGGAAAGCTTTTGCTTAGGGACAGAGGGGGTCTTTTCTATCTTTTTTTTTTTTCTTTTTGATGGAATTAAGCGCTCAAAGGATGGCAAAGCTTCAATTTCTCGTGATCTTGGGAAGACGGAGAGGGGTTTCGAGGGGTTTTAAAGGTTCTAATTTTAAAATACTATTAAAATATTACGTTATCCCATAGTTAAAGCACAATAGGTACAATATACTGGAAGATGAATATGACAAGACTAGCATAGGTTATGAGCATGAATGTGGATGGACGCGCGGTCAAGCCAGGCATCAATGCAAATTATACTCAAAAAAGATAAAACGCTGCTGCAATAGCCTTTAATCCTGTCGCCCAATCATGAGAGGTCCAGTATGAGGGGCCAAGTATGAGGGGCATGGACTGCAACATGCCGGACTCAACGCTGCTTACTCCTCGTCATCCACGCGCCGTAAGTGAGCTGATTTAGTTGCCTAGTGCGAAATTTACTCTTTGGTTGTGACAACAAGTATGTCTCTGTAACACATTTTGAGATTCAGCAATATCGGTTTTGAGATTCGAGTGACGCTTAAGGGTCGTTCCTTCAGGAAATATAGTTCCATGACAGGTAAAGTCGCTCAAAACTGAATAAATAAAGTTATCTCTCATTCGCCAGTTTCGAATCATACAAGACGCTGAAAATGAGACTTCCGGAAACTGAATCATTCAATACTTAATATAGCTTGCTTAGCTTAGGTGGGCATGCTTAAGTCAAGTGGATAGACCAGGCATGGTTCAAATGCCAAACGCCTTTGGGTCCAACGCATAAATACTTGTGTTTCCCCCCAAACAATATCACGCGAAGTGAGAAATGTAAAGACCACATCGTGTGAGCAAACCATTTCATTAAGCTGGCTTTTAGCAGTTGTTGGTGCTGAACTAGGTGGCTTTCATTTAAATAATTTCCGACTCTATTCAACGTTCCATTGACGAAATGGCAAACCTTGTTACTGGGATTCACAAATTCCAAGGCTTGGACATCGAACTAACTTATACAGTGCGAGGATCTGGACCATATCTTATTATTCAGGCAGCAGGATGGGGAATTTCTTCTCAGTATCTTCAAATTGGGCTTTCGCCTCTTGAGGCTCAATTCACCCTAATATACCTAGAGCCCCGCGGCTCAGGCCCCTCCGAGCGACCACAAGAGGACATGATGAGCACTTCCGATATGGCCGACGACGTCGAGCTTTTACGAAAACACTTGGAATTTGAACAAATCGATTTGCTGGGTCATTCTAATGGAGGCACCATCGCCTTAGCGTATGCTGAGCGGTACCCCGCCTCAGTCCGAAACTTAATCCTCCTCACACATTGGCTCGAAGGATACGATGACAGCCAAACTTGGCAACGATTTCTGAATGAGAGAAAGGGCAATCCAGCATTTTCAAAAGCCATTGCGGCACTTGAGGTGGCCGAAACTCAAAAATTCCAGTCACAGGACGAGTGGTTTCAAAACTTACGCGTGAGGTTGTCTTTCTATCCAGCCAACCCAGACAAAGATTACCCCGTCTTTGAGAAGGCAATGGGCGAGCCCTCGTGGTGGGTTTACAAGGCTCAGGGTGCAGCCGACAAGATCAAGACCCTTGATCTCTATGCTGGACTCGATAAAGTCAAGGCCCGTACGCTATGTTTGGGGTGTTCTGAGGATCCAATATGCACTGAGAATGTCACTCGTATTACAGCAGAGCACATAGCCGACTCGCAGGTCGTCATTATTCCCGAGTGTGGGCATTTTCCCTGGATTGAACAGCCAGATCAATTCTTCGCGGCGGTCACCGAGTTTCTGAAGTAAACATTAAAGATCGGAGCTAGCGCAACATCTTCTTGAGAACGTGTCGCGTCTACAGAAGGTATCGCAAGTTAAGGCAATTTTGGGTTGGAGCAATCTAGGGCCGTGCAGGACATTGAAGGACCAGAATTGGTTTATTCACAAGGTACAAGCAGCTGCAGAGTCACCCACATCAATCGATATAGCGTCCCAAAGCACACAAATGGCCGCCAGACGCAAGGTTGCAAGATGTTAAAAGAGAGTAGACTTTATTTCTTAAGCTTAAGATACACCCTAGTTGACAAAGATATCCTATACAAGTAAACGTCATTTAATTATGTATTCAATTCTCAAGGACCTTTTATCTCAAATGACACTTTTTGAGTATGTTCTATTCTCTCATCTTGAGCCGTCCAGTATAACTCAAGTGGTATGTTCATTAGAAGAGCAATTTTCAACACGCATTATGAAGGTACCCACTCTCGGTCTCAACTCAACCTTCGAATTAACTGGGTCAAGCTCGGTAATTGAACTTGATAAACGTTCACACAGCTGGGAATCTCTGAGGTTACTTGGGGCCAAATCAGAGTAAAATCACATCGCAACACTATAAGCTCTGCTGCACTGCACATTGTCCTCGTCAATGAAACATGGGGATCATGTCTAACTTTAATTCCTTCAAGGTTCAAGGTTGAATCCTCCATTTACAGAGAAATCCCAGAAAGACGGTCAGGAACCGTGGTGTTTCAGCCGCTAATAAAGGAGAATATCGGACCGTAGTTCGGCTTCAGAGCTTAGTAGCTTCACAGTAGTATGCTGCATCGCATTGCTTGATTCCGGAAGATCCAATCTACATTGGGTTTAATACAGTTCGCATTTGCTGCGAGACCGCATTACCAACCGGTTTTACTTAATTGCCTCGTAATGACGCTGGCTTAGCTTAATCGAGGGAGCTAGACATGAAAATCTGTGCTACCGTTGACGTCGTATATCGCCTCGGCTGTATGTGCTTCGTGCGGAGTACGCAACACCAGAGCAGCCCTTTCAGCTTGAACTGCAACGGCTCCGTATCGGGAGATAAAGACTAAAACTTGAAGAGATCTAGTGACCACTCCCTTGCATTTCCCCGCGTTTTGACTAGATATCGGTGGGGACCCGAGATAGTCTGTAGGCTAAGTTCAAGTTTATCAAGACCATGGAGTCCGAATCCGAATCCGAAGCCGCTTCTGTGAAAGGGCAAGATAACGAACTCTACGTATATATGTTCCAGATTGGACTTCCAATACACGTAATGTCCTCCCAGTCAACTTCTGGTTGACATCTCTATCATTGTCCAATAATAGCGCAGCTGCGTCGGTATGAGCCATGGCACCTCGAGGCTCTCCCGAGAACCTGGAAGGTGTCGTGACAGAAGTAGAAGATCAACATCATGTGGACGAAAAGTCTATTGAATATGATCCTGCACTCGCCAATGCAGCAGACACACAGCAATTAGGTGAGCTTAGGGTTGCTGTGCTCCCGCTCTACCATACTGATGCGTTACATAGCAAGTATCGGTTACAAACAGGAACTTCAGCGCCATTATTCTAGTGTTCAAGTGTTTGCTATAGCCTTTAGCATTATGGGACTTCTTCCATCTATATCCGCCACATTATGGTTCTCTGTTCCCGCAGGGCCAGTTGGAATGGTCTGGGTAAGTGTATATCTTAAACGCCTTACTCCAACGTGGATTGACAGGTATAGGGATGGTTCTCTGCGAGCGCTCTTATTTTCGTTGTTGGATTGGCAATTGTGAGTTTTACAGCATGTTAATCTCCAGCTGAACACTTCTAATATTGTAAGGCTGATCTCGGCTCTTCGCTCCCGACATCTGGCGGTCTCTACTGGTGGACACATTATTTCGCAGCTGAACGATATAAAAATCCGTTGAGTTTCCTTGTTGGATATAGCAACACAATAGGGTTAATTGGGGGCATCTGCTCAATAGACTGTAAGAGCGAAACCGCCATAAATCCTGTTTACCCATCCAGCTAATTCCCGTCTAGATGGATTCGCATCCTTCATCGTCTCACTTGGAACCATCAGTAGTGATGGGGAATGGATCCTTAGCAGAGGCCAACTCTATGCGATATTCGTGGCAACGGTGCTCTGTCACGGTATACTGGCGAGCTCCGCCGGGAGGGTCATGCATCATCTTCAGACTTGGTTTGTTGTCGCAAATTTTGTCTTGATTATTGCAACAATTATCGCTTTGCCCGTCAGCATGCGATTGCGCAACATCCCCATCAATTCAGGCAGCTACGTGTTTAGCTATTCGATCAATGAGACGACGTGGCCATCGGGGTGGGCCTTCATGCTGTCTTGGCTCTCTCCAATCTGGACAATCGGAGCATTTGACTCTTGTGTGCATATGAGCGAGGAAGCCAAGAACCCAACAAAGGCAGTGCCAATCGGCATTCTCGCCTCAATTGGAGGCTGCTGGGTATTCGGCTTCCTTGTGACCGCGGTGCTAGCTGCCTGTGCCGGTAACAACTTCGAGGAAATTCTTGCCACACCTTTTGGCCAGCCAATAGCTCAGGTAAAATTCTCTCTGATGATTTGAAAGCCCAGCTTCAACTTGTCCTCATTCTAACCTTCTAATGACAGATCTATTACAATGCTCTGGGGAAAAGCGGCGCCCTAGGCTTTATGTCTGCTATTTCAATTTTACAGTTTTTCATGGGACTCAGTATTGTACGTTGGCATTGAAGGCAACAGCCGTTTGTTCTACATCTCCAAAATTCGACCCACCCTCCCCCTTTTGAACACACACACACACACACACACACACATCTATATATATAATGAAGCTAACGCCTTGTGTCTAGGTTGTGGCAGCGTCTAGACAGACCTGGGCATTCTCTCGCGATGGGGCATTGCCGTTTTCTTCATTCCTCAGATAGATAAGCAAAACATTCGGATATCAGCCATTGAGAACTGTGTGGGCTACTTGCTTGACGGCGATTATTATTGGCCTACTATCCTTAATCAACAATGCTGCCGCAAACGCGCTTTTCTCGCTCGCAGCAGCCGGCAATAACGTTGCATGGGCCATTCCAATATTGTGCCGCATAGTCTGGGGGAGAGAGAAATTTCGCCCGGGGCCGTTCTACACCGGCAGATTTAGCGTTGCTATCTCAATTGCTGCCTTGATGTATTTGACTTTTTCAACAATATTATGCATGTTCCCCACCGAAGGACCAAATCCTGATCGTAAGTCTCCCACCCTCAGATGTCATCAAGTTGAAGCAGAGCCATGCTGACATCACTGAAGCATCTGTCATGAATTACTCCGCAGTTGTGAATGGAACAGTGTGGGGAGGCGCATTGCTCTATTATTTTCTCTACGCTCATAAATGGTTTAAAGGTCCTAAACACACTCTGGACGTCATGGAAAATGAAGATGATATCTAGAGTACCCTTGTTGCTGTATTACTAGTGTTTATAATCTACCTTATTATTCGGTCGCTAAAAAGCTCTTCTTTAGCCGTCTCACGTAGCCACGTTCCCCTTGTGTTTAGTTATAATTCGACGCGATACAACAGAGCGGGTGGATATTTAGAGGGATATCAATGTCTGTATTTGAATATACAAGGAACCTCACTTATTGTTTTTACAGTGATTCCATCAAACTTCTTGGTCCAAGGGTATGTTCATGAGGTTTCGTTCCTCCGAGATCCACTTTCAGAGGCTTATTATCATATTAGTATAGAAAAGTTATGAGCAATATGGCTACTGGTGCGTACAAAATTATTGCCTAGATGCCGTACGGAGGCCTAGAGGTTTCGGCATCTCTATCAATCAAAAGTGTTCTATATTTAAACAACGCTTTCACAATACATCATCTTCTGCAGGAAAAGGGTCGATTGGTGCTTCCATCAGATGTTTCCCGAATCTGTGTCAAAGTTAGCCACTCTATCTTAAGCGAATCAACAGCTATTACACTTACAATATCAGCAATGGTAGCGTATGTACCAGCAACGAGAGCTACAACTCCAATTATAAATGCCAGTATACTTCCAAGAGTAATGAGGATATTCTTCCGCGAAAACCAATTTCCCTTACAAAGTAATCTGAACCACATGATAGCGGGGATCCAGTAAGAAAATCCAGTGACAAAGAGTGCTGAAACAAGGGAAAGCAGATCGGAAAAGATGGGAATAGCTTCTGCAATAACCCAAGCAATAATCGTCAGAACTGCTGCGAGCGAAATCCAGGCAGCCCAGCCCTTGGGAGTATTAACATATCGAATGATTGACTTCTTCCAAAGACGACCATGGATATATCGAAGCGCCACGGTCGAGTTAATGGAGCCGGAGATAAAAATAACCGGCAGCGCAATACCAAACGTGATTTTGGAAATAAGAGGACCAGACGATAGTAATGCGGGAGACTGGATGGACGGGCCGATGAATGCATAGCAGAGTGCGCCGGTCAGGGTGTAGATAATGATTTGGGCAATACCGGATGCCCAAATCGACTTCATGAAGTCCTTGGGAGTATGCATCTCGTCCATGAATGAAAATTGGCCAATGGCGAAACTGAAAGCAAAGATGATATTGCTTACTGCCACGAAAGCCTCGGAGAAGGTAATACCCTCTCGAGGCCACGTAGACCACTCAACGCCGGAAAGTCCACCTGAGGAGTCTCGCGCTTTAATGCCTGTAGCAATAATAGTAATTCCAATAGCAGCAATGATTGATGCAAAGTCGATGTAGCCAAGAATAGCTATCTCGGTGAAGGAAGGTGGTATAGCCAGTATGAATAGGATGACTGCCGAGATAGCTGAAAAGGCAATAGAGCAGATGTGATTCCCATTCAAGGTGCCCAAAGCGATGCTGCCAGTTAAGGCGTGTGAGCCGACAGACATAACAAGCTCGAGAACCATGGCAGCACCAAACAATTCATAGCCAATTCTTCCAAACAAGAGTGTTCCAGCGTCAGCATAGTGAGAGACTTGAGGATAGGCCAATTTGACTTGTCCCACAAGGTAGCTTGTGAATATCGTGATTAATCCGAGTGTGATGGTAAGGAAAACGCCTGGGAACATTCCGAGAGTATGGTAGGCCGCTGGTAAACTGAGAGCTCCCAAGGCAATGGCTTCGACGATGGTCACAATAGCCAGGCGTTTCCAGCCCAGTCGGTGGAAATGCGCATTGCCATCTGCAGCAATCTGTTTCAGTCGACTGGCTTGCAACTCATCGCTCGTCTCTCCAAAGATGTCATTGTCGGTTCCATGGCCTGAATCATCTTGCTGATTTTCATATTTGCCGACGCTACCCTTCGTAGAAGGCTGAGCGTAGACTTCAGAATGCGCAGCGGCAATGTTATCTGCCATATTGAAGACCCAGAAGATGAATTACCGCTTCAGTTGATGCCAAGTACTCGTATGTTTTACCCACGAAAAGGGACTCACAAACACACGTCACTCAGAACGAAGGGGCTGGCTGGTCACTGAGGGAAAAATCTGAGTGCCGAAGAATGGGGTTTTAAACCGTTGGACTGGCTACACCGATAAGCTAGTGGAATATTCCTCAGATTGGACCCATATCTATGCCGAAAAACCGTCAAATCTGGGTGGATGTCGACAGTCAGTTGTGCGAACGACCCTGTCCGCTTATGCTCTCCACGAACCCATCCCGCGGCTCCCACGAACGTGGTATTAACATGCGTTCCCCCGCAATGCAAGATGCCTTGAATTCGATGTAAAATCTATCCACAGTATCCCTGGTACAATGGGGAAGCCCATAGATGGCACTGAGAGTGGTGCCTCCCAAAAATAAGATGGTGTATTACAGTCTGTTTTGTGGCGGCACGAAAATTTCTAGAAGCTTTCGAGTCATGTTCCACAAACGTAAAATTTTCCGAGTTGGTGGAGCACACTGCCAATGGCATGACTACCAAGTGCAGTCTGCGGGACTATTAGTGGATAATATGTGTCCAAGATTCATTGTTATACATAGATTTAGTAAAGTGAGATAAGAGAAGTGAAAGGTCGTGTTCCATATCCCGTTCCAACTTGATGGCTCGGCTGAACACCGAGAGATGCGTGTGTTAGTTTCTACTTGTAGAGGCACATGCCACCCAATTTGAAGTAGCCCGTTATTCAACCAAATTGTACATAACATCATTAATGAGATGATGCAAAGATCTACTAGATATGTACCAGAAGCCACTTAGTATCAGTAATCTATTACAGCTCAGAACTGTAAACCCATGCCGCGCCCTGTGAAAGACGTTTGACATGAGTTCTGCTTACATGCACGATGTGGTTAAGTGTAAGAATAAAAACGGGGCATTCAGGGCATCTAGTTAAGACAAGTGCATCAAGGATTAAGATGATTGGTTGGAGAGTGAGGCAAAGGGCGCGCTTGAGAGAATGCCGACGCTAAGGAGTGCACGAGCCGGAGCGAGAGAAATTTTACCTCACGCCTTAGCTCGGAAATTCGCGGCATTTGGTGGATTGAGCTTCCAGTTGGTCTCTCGATGCACAGAAGAAACCCAGGAAAACGATGGATAGGAGGCTTGAAACAGCGCAGTCCGCGCTTTCAACTTGTTGATATCCTTACACAGTTTTGGATGATAATTCAATACGAAGTAGACTGATTTCGTGTATTACTTACTACACAGCGTCTCTCTTTGGACCCTGCTGAGTCGCCGTGCTTTAATATCTGTGACGTCCCGACCTAATACTTAAATAGTATAGGGTAAGTTCCTAAGGTAATAAGCTAAAGTTAATTAGTTTATATTAGCAGAGAGGATAGGAAGTAGCTTTAAGTAAATATAATTATAAAGTAAATAAAATATAATAAAAATTTAGTTTATATTTAATTTTAATACTTTATTAATAACTATTTATCTAGGTTATTTAAAAAGCATAAAGAATTAAATTTTATATATTTAGTTATTTTTTAAGGAGTAATATAATATATTATTCCTATATATACTTAAAATATTAGTAGTTTATTATTTTTATATTAAAATAATTATAATATCCTAACCTAATACTAATATAATATAAGGTAAGTTTTTAAGGTAATAAACTAAAGTTAATTAGTTTATATTAGTAAAAAAGATAAAAAGTAATTTTAAGTAAGTGTAATGATAAAGTAAGTAAGATATAATAAAAATTTAGTTTATATTTAATTTTAATGCTTTATTAATAACTATTTATTTAAGTTATCTAAAGAGTATAGAGAATTAAATTTTATATATTTAATTATTCTTAGTAGCTTACTTTATAAAGTTTTATTATACTTAATAAGCCTATAACTTTAGTATTAAGGCTTATATACTATAGTATATATATTTAAGTAAGTTTATAAAGCTTTTTTATAATTAATTATTTTTTGTATAGTATTTTTAAAAAATTTATACTTTAGCTTAGGTTATAATATAATACCTTCTTTTTATTAGTTTTATTTTTAAAGCTATATATATAAGTTAAGCTATTTTTTTCTTTTTTTAAAAGTAAATTCTTTTTATTTATAAAATACTTTATAATATTACTAAATAATAGTTATTTATTAATAAAAAATTAATAAAAAATTAAAAAGTAATAGTATTAGTAATTAAGATTATTAAAGTTATTATTATACTTTATTTTTATTATAAAGTAAAAAGTTTATTTTATAAAATAGTAAAGAGGTATAATAAGTATAAGAAGTATATATATTATAGGTGTTTTTATAATAGAAATAGGATTTTTTTAATAATAGGTAAGTAAGTTTTTATTTAGTATAGGGTTTAGTAGCTAATAGTAATTAATATAGTAATTAGCTATTAAGAAAGAGTATTTAGATATTAAAAAGTATCAAATTAAATAAGAGTTATTTTAATAATAATAGTAAATAATATTATTAACTTAATAAATAAATAAGAGGTTTTTATAGTTAACTTAATTATAGAAGTAGCGAAAATAAACTAACGTTTATAGTAAGTAAATACTTTATTATAGTGCTTGTTTTTTTAATAAGCTAGATAAGGCAGAGAGGGCGGAAGTAAAGGTAGTAATTAATTAAAGTATAGTTTTTAGTAATATTTTCTTAGATTTTTCTAAAGTTACTATTAATTCTTCCTTTTCCTAAATCTTCGGTTTAAAGTATAAAAGTCTAGATTTTCCTATAGTATAGGAGGGGATTTCCGTGCTTTTTTCTTAGGTTGTTTTTTTATTTATTAAATAGCTAGTATTAGGAGTTTTATATATAATCCTAAATTTTCTTAGAAGTTTTAAATTAGTTCTATTATATTAAAGTTTTTAATAGGTTCTTAAGTATTATAAATTAAGTTATACTTTTTTTATTTAATTTAGTATTTAATTTTATTATTTTTTTTAGACTTTTTTATATTACTAAAACCTTTTTAACTTTTTATTTTTTTTTTATCTTTAATAATAATAATTTTATTTAAAATTAGTTTTCCTATTACTTTATTAATTTATATTTTTTTTAAAAGTAATATATAAAATATAAAGTATTTTAATTATATACTTTTTAGTATTTTTAATTTATAATTAATATTATTAATTTTCTTTAAAATTTTAAATAAGCTAATATTTTTAAAATTAAATTTATTATTTAGTTAGTTTATCTTAATATTTAATATTTTATAACCTTATATATATTAAAGTAAGTAAACTATATCTCCTTCCTAAAGGCTTAGTTTTTTAATTTTATTTTTATTTATATAATATTTTATATATTTTTAAATAAGTTTTAGTTATACCTTAAGTTTTTTATATAAGTTAATTATTAATTTTACTTAAAGTTATACTTTATTAATATTAAAGCTTTTTTAAAGTAATTTATATATTAAAGAAGTATATTTATATAAAGTATAAAATAATATTAACTTAATAAATTTAAATTTTATACTATTATAGTATAATTAAGTAAAAGGTAATTTATTAACTTAATTATTTTACTATAAATTAATGAAATATTTAAAGTATTACTTTATAATTTAATTTATTTATTTTATTTAACTATTTATTTTAAAATAGTATATATTACTAAGTTTATAATTTACTTTAAATTTTATTATAAATTTTTACTAAAATCTAAAAGTAAATATTTATTATTTATTCAAGATAATTTCTTAAAGTATATTATAATTAATTATTATTATTTTTAAATATATATGTATAAGGTTTTTTATTAAATATAATTTTTAGTAAAGTAGAAAATATACTTACTTTATAAATTTATTTACTATTACTAAAATATTATTATAACTTACCTTAAAAAAAGATTTTTTAAAAAGTAGTAAGTTTATAATATAATTAAAGATAATTATTTTTTATAACAATTTAGGTATTAGTAAAGGTTATAGTGTTTTATAAAGTTTATATTTTTATATTTAATATATTAATATTTATTATAAGTTACTATAATATTAGTAGTAATTTTTTTTATTTTTTTAAATTAATATATTATAAGTATTTATTAATATATAGTTATAATTCCTTAATATTTAAATAATAAATATTTATAAATATATTTTATAACTTTCTTTTGTAATTTAGGAAGTACGTAGTATTTATTTTTATTTATAAAATATTTATTTTATATTATAACTTAGGATAAAAATTAATATAGTTTTTATTTTTTTATATCTTTTAATTTCTTTAAAGAGTTTATTATATTTTTCTACTTTAAAAATTATATTAAAAGATCTTTATTTATAATTACTTTATATATTCTAATATAATATAGTACCTTAGTAATTAAGGATTTTTTAAAAATAATTAATTTTTTTACTAAAAGCATTAGCTTTTTTATTTTTTAATCTTTTATAATATATAAATTTATAATTAAATTTACTTAAGAATTTAAAGTATTTTAACTATTATTTAAATAGTTTTTAAGTAAATATAAAGTAGGTAATATTTTAATAATTAGTAAAGATCTTAATTTAAAATTTTGTAATAAACCAGTGCCTATAGGTTAGTATAGACAGTACTATTCCTAAAGGATAAACCTTAGAATAGTTCTAGGGTTTATATTAGCGGAGTAGTTAAGTTAGTAGATAGGTAATCTTATTACTAGCTTATAAAATAAAGTATTTAAGAGTTTAATTTAGATACTATTATATTAATAATAACTAACTATCTAAGTATTCTAATAAATAATATAAAGTAAACTTATATATTTAGTTATATATTTTAGATTATATTAGAAAGCTAGCTTTCCTAGCTTTTCTATAGTAAGTTATTTAAAAAGCTAGCTTTCCTAGCTTTCTTATTAAGGAGTACTAACAGCCTTTATTAGCCTATTAGTCTATAGTTAATCTAGTTCCAGCTAACCTATTAGCTTATTATTATAACTATAAGATTTAGGTTATAATATAATTCTCCCCCTTTTGTTAGTCTTATCCTTAAGACCTAATTAGAATAGTATATAAGTATTTACTTTTACTTTATTAATAAGTATTATAGTCCTTTTCTATTTTTACCTTTATTTTTATTCTTTTATTATAGCTAATTATAAGCGTAAATGTAATAATAAACCTGTTTTTAGGTAAAAGAAGGAAGAGTATAAAGGCCTTATTAATATTATACTAGAGAATTCTATTCTTATTATAAAATTATATACTTACTATAAAAAGTAAGGCTATAATTATATTACTTTAGAGGAAGATTTCTATTAGTATTTTTTTTATATTTAAAATTAAAAATCTTATTATAAGGTATTTAGTTTTACCCTATAATAGATATATAAGGTTATAACTTATTATTTAAGATTAAATAAAGAGTTAGAAGAAGTAGAAAAGGTATAGTTTAAGGCTGGTGCTTAAGTAAAACGTCTTTATACTTAAAAACATAAATAATTAAAGTAAATAAAGCAGGCTATTACTTATAGTATTAATAATCTAGAGGAATTAAAATATATTAAGTATAAGGAGTAAAAAGTATAAAATATAAAGGCTGTTTATTAAGCTATAACGTTATTACCTAATTTAGTTAATTTTATAACTATAGGTTTTATAGTTAATATTATTAATTAAGACGCCTTTAAACCTTCTTTATTAAACCTAGGCTTTAGTAAAAGTTATTTATAAGGTCTTTTAAGTATTTAAAGTTTTTAATAAGTTACTATAAGTTTTCTATTTTATTATAGCCTTTTTATTTTACTAGGTATTTAGTTTATTAAGTATCTTTATTAAATTTTATTATTTTAAGTTTTTTAACTTTATATTTAAGTTCCTTACGTTAAATAATAATTTTGTCCTATATAATTTTACCTATTTTTTTATTTACTAATGCTTTTTCTAATAGTAAAATATAAAAATTTAAATATATAGTTTTTTTTCATTTTCCTAGTATAAGACTATAGCTATTATTGATATTATAGCTATAGTTATAGCGGTCATTTTGGTACCCTTTAGGGTACTATATAGCTAGCTTATAGCGCTAGCTATAGCTATTTCCAGTTAGCTATTCCCTATAACCTTCTATAACCTCAATCATAGCTATACTTAATCCTTGATCTAAGAGCCTACCCTGTAGCTTATAAGCAACTGCCTAATTAGGCATAGCTTCTTAGTCTTCTAAATAGCTACTGACTAATTAGGTATAGTGCTATTAGCAGCTATAAGCTCCCTAGCTTACAGAAGGTTACAGCACCAAATAAGCTTTATAACAGTCAATTTGCAGAAGTCCAAAAATCAGATTCGATTTTTGCAGACCCACTCTTTCAGGGATTCTAGCCAATCAGAATGCTAGAATTCTGCTTATATAAGCGTTTTAGCCAATCTGATCGCTTGAAAAAGCGGGTCCCCAGGATTGTAAGGGGGGAGCCTTGCCAAAAGGCTTAAAATCGCTCAAGTGGCTGTTGGTGGCAAAAGGTAACTTTTACACAAATCCTTAACAAAACCACTTGTTGAATACTCAACAATTCTGCTACTGCTAGAAGGAATTGGAGTACAAAGGTTATACCGATTGATAGCTAGGAAAAGGGGCTATTTAACAGTACCGGTCTTGTAGTTTAATTCCCAACAGTTATAGAGGAAATCGAAATATAAATAGAAGAGGTTTTCCTGAGTTTTCCTATACTAGTAATCATAAGCATCTATAGTAATAACTAGCTATTGCAAGCTAAATTACACCTTATTACACTTTTTTACTTTGATTACTAGACCAGTAATAAGACTAGCTACCCTGTAGCACCTTTATAGTTTTATACCTAGGGTAGGTGGAAGATCTATTTTATAATTAATAAGTTTAATTTTCTTTATAATTTTATAAGGTTTAAGTTTTTTAAAGTTAAGCTTATTACTTAGCTTATTAGTTTTAATATTCAGCTGTTTTTTACTACGTAAGTATTAGAGTAAGTAGATTATATCCTCCTTTTTAAAGGTTAGTTATTACGGGGTTATAGCCAGGTAGGGGTATAAAAGTATATTATACTTTTACTTATCCTTTATTAATAAAAAGGAGGTCTAAAAGGGTATTTATACTCCTGTAAACCCTTAACTAATAGTATATAATACTAATATTACTATCTAGGCGGGGTATTAGTATAACAGCTATCTAACGTAGTTATAATTATTCCCCTTTTTATATATATTATTTTAATAGCGCTATTATTATAAGGCACTAATTTATAAAGCTTTTTTTTATATATCCCTTAGGAAATAATAGTAAATTACATATACTTTAATACCTAAGGATTTCTTATGCTTTATATATAGGGATCCTTTATTTACCTTTTTAAATTAACCTATAAACTTTTCCTTATTTAATAGTAAATAATCTAAATATTAACTTAAATATTAATTATATCCTTAAAATTTACTAAAATACTTTTATATTTTATAAAATAAGCTACTAACTTCTTACTAATTTAGGTATTATTTCTAACCTTAAAGATTTAAAGATTATAGATTTTCTAATTTTTTAAGAATAATATAATTATAAATTAGAAAAAAACAGTCTTACTATGCTATATTTAGAAAATACCTTTAGTTTATAAAACCTTCTTAACTATTTTAAGCCTTAATTAACTTTATATTTTTTCTTTTTAAATTTAGCCTTAATTACTTTAACTCCTTTTATAGCTTCTTTACCTTTTCCTAAAATATTTAATAATAATAATAGTAGCAGAGGTAGTAGAGGTACTACGCCTTCTTAAGGAACCTTTACTATAATACCCCTAAATTACCGCTAAGCTAAAGTTACTCCTACTACCTACTACTAAATAATAATTAAAAAAAAGGCTAAATATTACTTATATAAAATAAAGGTATAAAAAAGGTATATTTATATATATATTATAAATTATACTTAATATATAAAATACTTTAAAGTAATTAATAAGGATTATATAAAAAGTTTAGCAGTTACTTTACTTATTATAGTAGGCTTAGGTTTTCTTATTTATAAATTTAACTACGCTAGGATAACCTATTACTAGGCTTATAATAGTATTAATACTACTTACCTTTTATAAGTTTTATTATACCTTTGTTAATATTTCTTATGCTAATCTAGCTTTTAATACTACTAGTTTATTAATAGGTAATACTATTAACTATACTTATATTTTAGCCTTTTTATAAAAGTAATTTAATAATATTATAAATCCTTTAGTTAATAATTTAACTACTAAGTAAAAACCCTTTTTTTTAGTAGTAGATTTAGTAGCCCTTTAGTAGGCTATATATAACCTATATTTTACTTTTAAATATATTAAAACTAAGTATTAATCTATATATAAAATTATTAATAAAAGTAAGACTACTTCCTAGGAAAAGTATTACTATACTATTACTAAGTAATAAACTTTATTAATTTATTAATATCTTACATTAGCTTATACTAATATAAATATTATAAGTTTATAAATAGTTTATAAGTAATTTAGTAGGCTAATATTAATCTTAATTTTATAAATACCCCTAGCCTTAGTTATAATAACTAAGGCTTTAAATAACTAACTTTAGTAAAAGTAGGAGTTAAATTAACTACTATATTTATATATAATAAACTAGTATTATATAGTATAGTAAATAGCTTTTAAGGCTGTTTATATTATATTTAGTTATATTCTCTACTGCCCTAAGGAGGAGGTCCCTAAGGAGTATATTTAATTTACTTTTACTAATTTTCTAGTTTAGGCTAAGACTATATAGTAATAGTATATATTTATTTTTTTACTTAGCTTTTATATATATTTTATTTAGTAGATTTTTCTTAAGCTAGTATAGTAAGATAATATCCCTTTATTTTATTTATATAAAGTAATCTTAGTTTTATAGTTTTATTTAAATTTTCTACTGCTAACCTTTTAGGTAATAATCTTTTTTACTTTTTACTTATTTATCTTCTGTTTTTTATAATAGCTTTATTTAGGTTTTCTAATACTACTAAATCAGCTTAGATATATTTATTATATTATTTTTATAAACTTATTAATTATATTTTAAGGGCCAGCCTTTTTATTTTACTAAGTAGTAAAGCTTTTTTTAAATTTACTTATTTTACTATATTTCTTCTACCTCTTATTCTTTATTATTTTCTTTAAAAGGTAGTATTAGTAAAGCTTCCCTAAGATTTCGTAGGTCTCTCTTTTATAGTTCTAAGAGGCTAATATAAAATATATTATAAATGCGGCTGTACTGTTTAAGTAAGGCTAGTTAGTAAGCCTACTTCCTTAGTTTTTTAATAATTTAGAAAGGCCTTATAAATTAAAGAATAAGTTTTTTCTTTTCCTTTTTAAACTATAGATTCTTCGTTAATAACCTAACTAAGCTCCCCTTTTCTAAGTTCAGTTCCTTATAGTATTTATTATATTAAATTACCTATCTTTTAGTAGTAATTTACTATTAAAACCTTAGCTGTTTTCTTAAGTATACTAGTTTTTCTACTTTTACTTATATACTTAAAACTTTCCCTTCTGTAATATTATCTTTAATATTTACGTAAAAGTTAGATTTATACCTATATAAGGCTTTATAAAGGCTTATATTAATTATAGTATTTTATATATTATTATATACCTATTCGGCGTTATATAAGAGACTGGCTTATATTATTTATTTTATCCTTATAAAGCACTATAGGTAATATTTTAATATTTAATTTATTTTTTCTATTTAGCTATTAATTTAGGGGTAAAAAACTGTTAAAAGTTATTTTTTAATATTTAACTAAAAGTAAAGTTTTAATTAGAATTAACTTATAAATATACTTCCTTTATTAATAATAATCCTATATATAGGTCTTTCACAGAGCTTAATTTCCTAATAGAAAAGCTTTATAAGTTTTACTATATTAATTATTACTAAAATAAAAAAAAATAAAGTATATTTTAAAAATCTATCTACTACTACTAAAATAGTATTTACGTTTTTCCCCTTAAAATAAATACTTAATAGTCCTATAATAAAGTTTATACTAATTTTTTTAAAAAGTTAGCTAAGTATTAGTAATAATTTAAACTTACTATAGGGTTTATACCTTCTTAGGATATTCCCCTAGTATACCTAGTATTATTTAATATATTCCTAAATATTTTAGTCTATTTTATACTATTAGAATTTCCTTTTTAATAAGGCTAATATATATTCTCTACTAAAATACCTTACTAAAAGGTTATTATAATATAATACTAGGAGTTTATTTTATAAAGCTTCTTTAACTAGAATATATATCTTTTACTTATACTTAAGGATTTTATTTTATATAGCTTAATTTTTATTACTTTACTAAGGTTTTTTTTAAAAAATATAAACTATATACTTTTATAACTTAGTATTATTTTTTTAAGCTTTCTCTATCTGGTCTAGTAGTCCTTCTATAACCTCTATACTATATACCCTTTTATAAATTACTATATTATATAAAAAAGTAAGTTACTTATAATTAACTATTACCTTAGCTTAATTAGCTAATCCTAAAAAAATTATACTTTATTTCCTTATATTTTTATTAACTAGGGCCTTACCTAGGGTAATATTTATTACTAGTTAATAGTAAACCTTAAGTATTTAATTTACTTATAGCTTTTGGCCAGGTTTAGACTAATATTTAACTTAAGGTAACTCACCTTGTAAAAGTATTTTACTATACTTTTCTAACCTTTCTGCTAAAGTAAGAAGTAATTTAATATTTAAGGGGGATTTTTTATAATAATCTGCTTATCTTAACGGGGTATTAGCAAAGTTACTTTTCCTTATTTAATACTTAATAATAAAGTTAAAGGGTATAAGCTCTATATACTATTATACCTGCCTATTATTTAACTTTTCCTTTTTTATAAAAGATTATAAGTTATTATAGTTTAAAAGAACCTTAATAAGATTTAGTACTTTTTTAATATAATATTACTAGTATTTAAAGGACTTAATAATAGTAAATATTTCCTAGTTTAGTATATTATAATTTAATTTAGTAGTAGTAAACTTCTAGGACCAGAAGGTAATAGGGTAATACTATTTTTATTTATTTAGCTAGGAGAAGATCCCTGCTATTATATATTAGAATATATTAGTTTTAATATAAATTAGCTATTAAAGGTTAAAATAGGTAAGTAGGGGTACTTTTTAGAATTTATTAATAAGGTAGTAAAACGCTGTCTTTTTAATAGGGGATAATTAAACTATTCTAGGCTTCTTCCTATTCTTACTGCCTTAAAGTAATAAAGTTAAAGGTTTTATAATTCCTAAGTATCCTTTAATAAATTATTTATAAAAATTACAAAACCTAAGGAATACTTAAATTTCCTTATAGGTAGTAGGCTCTAGCTAATTTTAAATTATCTTTACTTATTTAGGGTTTATTAAAATACCTTTCCTTAATAAAAAAAATCCTAGGAATTTAACCTAATATTAAAAAAAGGAATACTTTAATAGCTTAGCGTAAAGCTTAGCTTTCCGAAGTTATTTAAAAATTTATTAAATATATTATATATACTTTTTTTTAGTTTTAAAGAAAATTAAAATATTATTTAAGTATATAATATAAATAGTATTAACCAGCCCCTTAAGTAATTTATAAATATAATATTAAAAAGTAGCAGGAGTATTAGTTAATCCTATAGGTATTACTAAGAACTTATAATACTTATAATAAATATAAAAAGTAGTTTTTTATTTATTACCCTTCTTAATTTAAATATAGTAGTAGGTATTTTTAATATTAATTTTAAAAAAGTACTATACCTTGCTAATATAATTAAAAATTTCTAAAACTAAGGAAAGTAAGTATTAATTTTTTTTTATAATACTATTAAAGCCTTAGTAGTTTATATAAAGGTAAAGGGATTTATCTTTTTTAAATATAAATAAAATTAGTACTTCTATAGGGCTTTAGGATAATTATATATAATCTTTTTTAAGGTTTTTATTAAAGAATCTTTATAATTCCTCTAGCTTCCTTAAGAATAAAAGATAAATCCTATTATACAGCGGTTTAGTACCTAACTTAAGGGTAATAATATAATTAGTAAACTTATACTATAGAAGTATCCCAGCATTTTAATTATTAAAAATATCCTAGTAGTTTTAAAAAGCCGCGGGGATTTCTAAAGTAGTATATAGGTATATAGTAGGTAATTTACCCTTTATATCTATACCTAACTCCTAAAGTATTACTATAAAAATAAAAAGTCCTTTACTACTAGCTTATAGTAACTATTTAAGTATAATAGCCTTTATTTAAAGTTTTATTAATATAAACTACTATTATTATATTTAATTTATATTAATCTATTTATTTATAATTATTAATATTCCTAGGAAAACTAAGTATTTATCCTTATAAAGGTCTTAATTAATTCCTATATAAACTTATATAAATTCCTTAGTAAACCCTTAGGAATTAATAGCTTTATATTATACTTCCTATACTTTATAATAGAAAACTTAAAGGTCTACTACTACCTTTAATTATATTTTTTATCTAAGGAAAACTTACTTTAATTTATATATTTTTATAAACTAAACAGATATAATATTAAATATAAATCCTTAGTCTAAGATTGCCCCTATATTAATAAGCTGTTGTCCCTAAATTTATAAGGTAACTTTTATTTATAGTTTTACCCTAAGTAGTAGGTTAGCTAGGGATTAGGTAGTAGCTACAGCTAATTTTAGTTTTCTATTCTCTTAGGTCCCCTCTGGTTTATATATAAAGGGCATTAGTTAGCTAAGTAACTAAGGCTTTAATAAAAAAAGTATTTTAATAATTATATTTTTTTATTTTAAGGGGCTTTGTAATTTACAGGTATATAGTTAGGATTCCCTAATCCTTAGTTTACTAATTTAAGTCTTTTACTTTTATTATAAGGGTATTACCTAGGGTTTAGTAAGTAATAGCCCTTATTTTATTTCCTTTTATAAATAAGTTAAAGGAAGTCCTAAAATTAGGTAGTTAGTAATACTATTTCTTCCTTAATCTCTAGAACCTTTTTATAGTATATTTTAATATAATTTTATAGTTCTAGTTTTAGCTTTATATAATATTATAAAGCTTATTACTTTTCTTTAATAAAAGGAAAACGTTTTTTAAAAAAGTTAAAATAAATATAAAAGTTTTTTAGTATTTAATAATCCCTTTAATAAGCCTAGCTAAGTAAAGTAATTTATAAAAAGTCTTAATATACTATATTTTTAAGGAGAGTATTACTTTAGTTTTAAAACTAATTTTAATTATTCTTAGGCTAGCGCTACTTTACCTTTAACTTTTTATTAAGGTATTATTTCTATCTTATATAGTATTTACTATTTATATTATTTAATATAAATAAAATTTATTTATAAAGTTTTTTAAATTTCTAAAGTACCTTATTAAACGCTTATTAAAGATTATTTAACTACTTATCCTTTATATAGAAGTTTATAGATAAATACAGCTGCTTAATATTCTTTACTTTAATTTCTTCTTTAGTACTTAAATATAAATTACTAAACCTTAGCTACTATATTATAAAAGTTTTACTATTTAATTACAACTACTGGAGTAATTCCTTTTCCTACTGCCTTAAAGCTTAAAGACGTTTTAATTATTAAATATATTTTTAAATTAGCTAACTTTTTACCTTTAGCTTTTAAAGGTTTACTATATACTTTTTAAAAGTAGGAGTACTAGCTTTTATATAATTATTTTTTTTATAAATAGTAGGGTTAATTAAGGGAGGATTTTTTATAGATCTTAAAGTAATTAAAAGCTTTACTTTATTTACAGCTAGGTTATAAAAGATATTTTTCCTACGGTATATTATAACAGCTTCTATACCTCTAAGTAACTTAATTAAGAAGTAAAAGAATTATTACAGGGTTATAGCTAAGTAAAGGTATAGAAGTATATTATACTTTTACTTATCTTTTATTAATAAGAGGGAGGTTTAAAAAGGTATTTATACTTCTGTAAACCCTTAACTAGCGGTATATAACACTAATATTGCTATTTAGGCGGGGTACTGGTACAACAGCCGTCTGGTGCAGTTACATTAGTCCTTTAATCTTTTTTATATCTGTAAATTTAGCTATTCTTTCTTTAATAAATTTAAGTTATATTTATAATTTCTAATGTAGTTCCTTAAGTCTATTAGCTATAATAATAATTTTACTAATATTTTCTTCTTTAATAGGTAATTAGTATAGATCTAGTTTAAACCTATAGTTTATATAAAATAGTAAGTAGTTTATAGATTTTACTAGCGTACTATTATAGGATACTTAAGTAGTTAGTAAGTATTTTACTTAATTATCTTAATTAAAGTTAATATAGTATTATAGGTAAGTCTTAATAATCTAGTTAATTTATTCTATTTATTTATTTATCTAAGGGTAATAAGCTATATTAGCCTTATATTTTAGTTTAATCTTTACTATAAGTAATTATTAGAATTTTAATATAAACGTTAATTTTCTATTAAAGATAATCTTATTTAGTAACCTATAGTAAGTATATATATTTTAGAAAAAAACATAAGCTAAGTCTTTTATAAAGCTTTTCTTAGTTACTAAGATAAAGTAAGCTATTTTTAAAAGTTAGTTAACTATTATAAAAATACTATCTTATATTTTATTAATTATAGGTTTTTTAGAAAGTAGAAGTTTAATAATATAGTTAAATATTATTAATTCCTAATTTCTAACTAAGATTAGTAAAGGTTATAGTTTTTTATAAGGAAGGTAGTATAATACCTTAGCTTATTTATATATTATGTATTTTAATATAACCTTCTGTACCTATTTTTTAATACCTTTAAATTTAAAGTATTAGGTAACCTACTAGGTGGTTTTTCGTATTCTATAGTGTTTATTAAATTTATATACGTAGACTGATTTTATTACTTTACTTTGTAAGTCTTCTAGTACTTAGATAAGTCTATCTAACGTTAGGTATTTAGTATCTATAGAAATACCTTCTAAATATTATTTATTTTCCTAGTTCTTAATATATTTTTTTATATTATTAATAATTAAATTATCTATTTTGATTTAGTATAATGTATTAATTAATTAAATTACTAAGTCTTTATACTAGTTTTTCTTTAGTATTTATACCTTAACTTCTAGGATTTTTTAAAAGTAATTTAAGCATCTACTAAATATATTAGTACATTTATTATCTAAACCCTTATAGTATTTAATAATAAGCTTAAACTTAGAGAGTTATTTATAATATTTAACTTATTTATAAAATAGTTTTTATATTATTATAAAGTAAGTAATATTCCAGTAGTCTATATGGATTATCATTAAAAATCAGCTTCCTTTATAATAATATCTTTAATATTATTTACTAAGTACTTAATATATAGTTAGAAATTCTTTATTATATATAGGATATTTAAGTTCTAGTTTATATAGTTTCTTAAAAAAATAAGCTATAGGCCTTAGTTTTTTTTTCTTTATATTATTAGGTTAATTAAGTATTTTACTAATTATAAAATCTAAGGTATTAGTTTTAATTATAATAGATTTATTTAGGTTAAATATTATAAGTACTAGTATATTTATAAGGGCTTATTAAAAGTAATTAAAAACTATATAAGCGTCTTATATAAGTTTAAATTTAATATTTTTTTTATTAAGTTTATAAGTAATATAGTAATTTTTAAAAAATCCTAGATAAAATATTAATAATAATTAATAAATCCTAAGAAGCTTTATACTTATTTAATATTCTTAGGTAGTTCCTAGTTATTAATTACCTTAAGTTTTTTAGGATTTATTTAAATTTATCCTAGTGTAATAATATATCTTAAAAATATAACCTTTTATATATAAAAGTTATATTTCTTAGGTTCTACAAGGAGTTTATTATTCTAAAGTATTTATAATACTTTTTTAATATATTTCTTATATTTTTCTAAGTTTCTAAAGTAAATAAAGATATTATCTAAGTATATAATAATAAAATAGTCTATATAATCTTATAATACATAGTTAATTATCTTCTAAAAGGATACTAGGGTGTTTATAAGTCCAAAAGACATTACCTAATATTCATAAAGCCTATATTTAGTACAGAAGGCGGTTTTCTATTTATTACCTTTCTTAATGTAAATAAGGTTATATACTCCTTTAAGGTCTAGCGAAGTAAAGATCTTAGCTTCTGTAAGTTAGTCTTTAATTTCTAAAATTAGGGGTAGTAGTATAATATCTTTCTTAGTTATTATATTTAATTATTAATAGTTTATAATAAGTTAAAGTTTTCTATTCTTTTTAAGCATAAATATAACTAGATATCTGTGACGTCCCGACCCAATACTTAAGTAGTATAGGGTAAGTTCCTAAGGTAATAAGCTAAGGTTAATTAGTTTATATTAGCAGAGAGGACAGGAAGTAGCTTTAAGTAGATATAATTATAAAGTAAATAAGATATAATAAAGATTTAGTTTATATTTAATCTTAATACTTTATTAATCACTATTTATCTAAGTTATCTAAAGAACGTAGAAAATTAAATTTTATATATCTAGTTATTCTATAAGAAGTATTATAATCTATTACTCCTTAAAATATTAAAAGCGTTTATATAAGTCGCTTTAATTATAAAAGCGCTAATTTTTATTACTCCTTCTTATAATTAATTATTTAGTTAATAGTTATTCTAGGTATTTTTCCTTTATACCTTTATTAGTTTAGATTATAATATAATACCCCCCTTTTCTATTAATCTTATCCTTAAGACTTAATAAGGCCTAGTACTTAATCTAGCTATAGTATATAATCCTTATAAAGTATATTTTCTTTTCTTTTTTATATTTCTATTATACTTAATCTATTTATAAAAGTTTATAAAAGGTATAAAAATTTTTCCTTAGTAAAATATATATTAACTTCTAAAGTAGCTGCAGATATACTATATACCTATTATTATTATCTTAAATTAGCCTATGTAATTTCTAAGACTTTTTCTTATTATAGAAACTACGTAAAGGTAAAGAAATCTTATAATAGTATTTTTATTATAAGTACTTATAAGTAATTTTAGTTTTTTAATGTAGTAATAACTAACTTTCCTTAGTTAAAAGAGTAATAGCTTAAAAACGTTCTTTAAAGCGTAAAAAAAAAGAGGCTGGGGAGTATTTTAATTCTTTAAATACTTAAATAATTAAGTTATAATTTAAGTTAGCTAAGGCAGCTAGTTATTTATTATATATTTAAAAAATATATAAAAAGGCAGAAGAATAAAGTAAAAAGTTATTTTATTAGAAAATAGCTAAGGCTAATGCTAAGGTAGCCGTAGAGTAGGCAGCAGTATAAGATTTATAATTATTAAGTATTCCTAATAATATAAATTAGTTTTCCTTAGGCATTAGTTTAAAGTTTAAAGATCTAAGTCCTCTTATACTATTAGAGGAAACTTATATACCTTCTTCTTCTTAGGTTATTTTATTTATTAAGTAGCTAGCGTTAGGAGTTTTAAATATAATCCTAAGTTTTCTTAAAAGTTTTAAATTAGTTCTATTATATTAAAGCTTTTAATAGGTTCCTAGGTGTTGTAAATTAGGTTATACCCTTTTTATCTAACTTAGTATTCAATTTTATTATTTTTTTTAAATTTCTTTATATTACTAAAACTTTTTTAACTTCCTATTTTTCTTTATCTTTTATAATAATAATTTCATTTAGAATTAGTCTTCCTATTACTTCGTTAATTTATATCTTTTTTAAAAGTAATATATAAAATATAGAATATTTTAGTTATATACCTTCTAGTATTTCTAATTTATAATTAACGTTACTGATTTTTTTTAAAATTTTAAATAGGCTGATTTTTCTAAAATTAAGCTTATTATTTAGTTAGTTTATTTTAATATTTAGTATTTTATAGCCTTATATATATTAAAGTAGGTAGACTATATCCCCCTCCTAAAGGGTTAGTCCCTTAATCCTATTCTTATTTATATAATACTTTATATATTTTTAAATAAGCTCTAGCTATACTTTTAATTCCTTATGTAGATTAACTATTAATTCCGCTTTAAATTATACCTTATTAACGTTAGATCTTTTTTAAGGTGGCTTATATACTAAAGGGGTATATTTATATAAAGCGTAAAATAGTATTAACTTAGTAGATTTAGATTTTATATTATTATAGTATAGTTAAGCAAGAGGTAATTATTTAACCTAGTTGTCTTACTATAGGTTAATAAAATATCTTAAGTATTATTCTATAATTTAATTTATTTATTTTATTTATCTGTCTATTTTAGGGTAGTATATACTGCTAAGTTTATAATTTACTTTAAGTCTTACTATAAGTTTTTACTAGAATTTAAAAGCGAAAGTTTATCCTTTATTAGAAATAATTTCTTAGGGTATACTATAATTGGCTGTTATTATTCTTAGGTATATATATATAAGGTCTTTTACTAAGTATAATTTTTAATAAGGTAGAAAGTATATTTATTTTATAAATTTATCTACTACTACTAAGATACTATTATAAGTTGCTTTAGTAAAAGGTTCTTTAGAAGGTAGTAGGTCTATAATATAGTTAAAGGTAATTATTTTCTATAGTAATTTAGGTACTAGTAAGGGTTGTAATTTTCTATAAGGTTTATACCTTCTGTATTTAATACGTTAATACTTATTATAGGTTACTATAATATTAATAGTAATTTTCTTTATTTCTTTAAATTAATATATTATAAGTACTTACTAGTATATAGTTATAATTCCTTAATGTTTAAATAGCAGGTGTTTATAAATATATTTTATAATTTTCTTTTATAGGTTAGGAGGTACTTAGTGTTTATTTTTATTTATAGGATATTTATTCTATAGTATAACCTAAAATAAAAACTAATATAGTTCTTAGTTTTTTATATACTCCTTAATTTCCTTAAAAAGTTTATTATACTCTTATACTTTAAAAATTATATTAAAAAATCTTTATTTATAATTACCTTATATATTCTAATGTAATATAGTACCTTAGTAATTAAGGATTTTTTAAAAATAGTTAATTTTTCTACTAAGTATATTAGCTTTTTTATTTTCTAATCTTTTATAGTATATAAGTTTATAATTAAATTTACTTAGGAATTCAAAGTATCCTAACTGTTATTTAAATAACTTCTAAGTAAATGTAAAGTAAGTAATATTTTAATAATTAGTAAAGATCTTAATTTAGAATTTACTTCCTTTATAATATTAGCTTTACTATTTTAGGCAGCTCTTAATTCCTAAGAATTCTTTATTATAGACTATATAATTAAATTCAGCTTTATTAAGCTTTTATAAGTAAAATGCAATAGGGTGAAGTTTTTTTTTATTATTTTATTAGTTTAGTACTCCTTTAATTATATATTTTAATATATTAGTTTTAATTTTTATTAGTTTCTTAGGGTTATATATAGCTAGTATAGGTTTTAAAGCTATAGCTTGCTTAATTACTTAAAATACTTATTCTACTTCTTTTATTTAATTAAACTTCTAATCTTTTTTTATTATATTAGTTAGAGGTTAAGTAAAACTAGAGAAGTTTTAGATAAAACGTTAATAATAATTTGCTAATTTAATAAAACTTTATACTTCTTTAACTAACGTTAGTATTAGTTATTTATTAATTACGGCAACTTTCTTTATATTTATTTAAATAGTTCTAAGGGTAATAATATATCCTAAGAATTCTACTTTTTATATATAAAATTAGTATTTTTTAAGGTTTACGAGGAGGTAATTATTTTATAATACTTAAAGTACTAAGTATATATATTCCTTATATTCTTCTTTAGTCTTAAAGTATATTAAAATATTATTTAAATAAATAATAATAAATTTATTTTAATATTTTTAAAGAATATAATTAATCCTTTTCTAAAAGAATATAGGTGTATTTATTAATCCTTAAGGTATTATTAGAAATTTATAGGATTTTCCTAAGGTACCGAAGGCTGTTATTTATTTATATCCTTCTTTTATTTAAGTTAATTTATAAATATTAGTAAGGTCTAGCTAAGAATATATTATAGCTTTTTATAATTAATCTCTTACTTTAGATATTAATAGTAAAGGAGTTTAATCTTTAATTATAATATTAACTAATTATTTATAGTTAATAACTAATTATAGTTTTCTATTTTTCTTTAGAATAAAGATAATAGAGTATTATACTAGGGAGTTAGAGATTTTAATATATCCTTTCTCCTTCTACTCCTATATTTACTTATTAAAAGTATTAAGTTTTAACTAATTAAGGTTATATAATAAAAAGTATTTTAGTTATTTCCTTTTCTTTAATTTAATTATATAATTTTATTTAATATATAGTAGTATTTATATACTTTTATTTAGATTAATTAAGGTCTTTTAAAATAAAGCCTTAAACTTTTAATATTATTTTAGAATATTAGTTATTAAGTTTATAGATTCTCCTTTTTCCTAACTATTCTATTTTTCTTTTATAGCTTTTAAAAATTAATTAAGTTTATATAAGTCTTATTTCCCTTTAGTAAACCTTTTTAAAGATTAAGCTTCTATAGCTTTAAATTATTTTTATTATTATTATATAGGGATCTTTTTAAGCTTAAGGAGTTAAGTTTTCTAACTTCCTTTATCCTTTTTTTAATCTAGAGTTTTTTTATTATTTTACTAATAAATTAAGCCTTTGCTTTATATTATTAAGGGTTTATATTAGTATAACTATAGTATACCTAGGATAATATTATATTTTAGGGTATTAATAATATTATATACTACTAAAGTAATTTAACTAAATACTTTAAAATATAAGTAATTAGTCCGTCTTTTTACCTATTTATTATTATATTTAAACTATTTTCCTTCTTTATAAAAGACTTAGTATAGTTTTTTCTTTTATATTTATAGTAACTGCAGGTGTATTATAGTTATAGCTAATATATAGTTTTTATCTACTTTAGAGTTTACTAAGACTTTAAGTAGTTCCTTATTTTATATTATTATAAAAGTAATCTTTTTTTTAAAAACTATTTATTCTTTATTACTATTATATTTATATTCCTTTTTAAAGGATATAAATTCTTTATTAGTCTTATAGTACCCTTTATCCAGAGACTGTTCTAGTTTTTTAAATACTAGTCTTTAATCTTACGTAGTATATATAATTTATAGCGTAGGTTTTTGTAATTATCCTATTTTACTGCTCTATAATATAATCTTATTTCTTTAATATAAATTTCGTAAGTAACTTAATTATCTTATAGGTTATTAAAAGTTTTTCTATACTTATAATATTTTCTAAGTAATTCCTTAGGTACTTTAATATAGGTTCTAAAGTTAAATCTAATATTATATAATTAATTTACTAGTTATTATCCTATAACCTGTTTTTCTTCTAAGACTAAGTTATACTAGTCTTTTAACTTATACTTTTAATATTTAAGGTAGTCTGGTTTATTATATTATTAATACTATTTAAAGGTATATATTTAGGTTCCTTTATTCTATTTATACTATTGGATAAGTTTTATAATTTAGTAGATAGTGTACTAGTAGCTTAGGTAGTTTTTTATTTATCTATAATTTCTATATTTATAGGGTATAGTTAGGTAAGGTTTAAGAATTATAATTTATAATTCTTAAAATTTATAAATAACCTTCTATCTACTATACTATCCTTTATAATAGGGGTCTATAATAGAAATTACTAAGTTTCATTATAGGAAGGTATTATATTCTACTTTTTATTTTAAGTAATATATATATTAGTAAGTAATATAATTTATTTAATAGATTTAGTAATAGTTATTATCCGCAGGATTAATCTAAGGGTAGTCTTAAGGTATTTATTAATATTTTCCTTTAAGTTCTTATATTTTATTTATATTTAAGCTTATAATAATTTATTATTTTTTATTATATAATTACTATTATATAAGTTTATCCTAAATTTCTTAGTAAATAAGTATTTTAATATTTTACTTAGGATTATAAATATTAACCTATTATTAAAATTTAATAAGTTTATTAATTTCCTTAGATTTACTTTTAATAAAGTTAGTAATATTCTTAATTTATCTTTTATATAAAGGTAGCCTGTAATTTTATTAAGCTATAGCTTTAATTACGGGGTCCTTAACTAGATTAAGTATATTTTTAAGTAGGGTTATTCCTCTTAGTTTATTTAATTCTCCTAGTTCTTCCTTATACTAAGGGTAGCTGTTGTTTTTTTATTACAGTAGATTAAAAGATTATTTATTTATATCTATAATATAGACTTCTTTCTTTAGTTTAGGAATCTTATTTTTACGTTTTTTCTTAGGTATTTAGTAATTTTAGGCTATATATCCTATTTTACTGCAGTTATAGTATTTAAATTCCTTTTTATATTATAGAATATCTAGATCTATTTTTCCTAGTTTACTACTATTATCTTTAGTAATTTCTTTATTTTATTTTTTACCTTAATTAGCTTAGTATCTGTTTTACTAATATTATTAAGTAATACTAGTTTTAAGTTTATATAGTAGGTTATTAGCTTAAATATAGACGTCTATAAATAAGATTAGGGTATAAGTTAATTAATTAATATTATATACTTTCTCTTTAACTTCTTATTTAAGACTATCGTAGAATTATTTTATAAATACTAACTTATTCTAGTTAAGGCGTATAGTAATATCTTAGAATTTTATAGTATAGTCTAAGTATTTTCCTTTTTAATATATAGTAATTAAGGTATTTTTAGCTATTTTATTTTTACTAATATCCTTAAATATTTTCTTTAGTTTAAAAATATATTTATTATAATTATTAAAGATTTATTAAGTTTATTCTTCTGCTTCTTTAGCTAGATTTTTTAAGTAATTATTTAAGATAGGTTTAAACTATTTTAAAATAGTACCTTTAAGGCGTAAGGTAGTAAAGTAAATCTTTTTTTTAGTAGTATTAAAGGTATTCTTAAAATCCTTAAAGTATACTTTAAGTTAAATTAAATATAAGCGGAGTTTTTTAATATTTCCTTTAAATATAAGAGGTAGCTGTTATTTAATAAAAATTCTAATATTAATTATCTTAGGCTTATTTTTATTAAATTTATTAACTAAAACCTTATTAAGTTTATATATATTCTAAATAAAAACTAAAAGTTAATTATTTTTAAAAAAAATAATATTAAATAAGTTTTATATAGTAATATTTTTATTATTATTTATAGTAAATATACTAAAGTTAGTAATAAAAGTTCCAGCAGCTAGTCCTACTTTAAATATAGTAGTTTATATTACTTAAAGGTACTTAGTATTCTTTTAAATAAAAGTTATTAATATATAATATCTTAACCTAATACTTAAGTAATATAAGGTAAGTTTTTAAAGTAATAAGCTAAAGTTAATTAATTTATATTAGTAAAAAAGATAAAAAGTAGTTTTAAGTAGATATAATTATAAAGTAAGTAAAATATAATAAAGATTTAATTTATATTTAATCTTAATGCTTTATTAACGACTATCTATTTAAGTTATTTAAAAAGCGTAGAAAATTAAATCTTATATATCTAGTTATTCTATAAGGAGTATTATAATCTATTACTCCTTAAAGTATTAGGAGCGTTTATGTAAGTCGCTTTAATCGTAGAAGCACCGATTCTTATTGCTCCTTTTTACAATTAGTTATTTAGTTAATAGTTATTCCAGGTACCTTTCCTTTATACCTTTGTTGGTTCGGATTATAATAATATCCTACTAAGGATTTAAAAGGTCTAATGTAGCCCTTTTTTAGCTAGTCCCTAATTTATTTATTAAGTATCTTAAGCTTAGTAGTACTTAGGTTATAGATTTTATTAAATATTAGGACTTTGTTACGACTTAGTCAGTGTAATAAGTATAGACCCTTTATAAGTAGTTGGTTTTATTATAGTAATTACTATAATTGTAATTATTAGCTTAATCTTTTACCCTGTTTAGCTTATTGGTTTAATAGAATTATTATACGATAATCGCATACAGCCAGTGGCCTAGGGTTTAAATCCAGCTTGGTGTACTAGGTCTTAGATCTCCGCTGCTGATAAGGCCTGTGGAAAGACGTTACAGGGAACGTTACAGTACCCTTAGGGGTTAGAACAGCTATACCGTAACTGCTGAAATAGGTGTCTGGGCTATTTACAGCGTAAGTCAGGGCTTAAGGGTAAGCCCAACGGGAGGGAGAGTATTATGTTACAACCTGGTTAGTGTAATAAGTATAGACCCTTTATAAGTAGTTAGTTCTATTATAGTAATTGCTATAATTGCGATTATTAGCCTAATCTTTTGCCCTATTTGGCTCAATGGTTTGATAAAATCGTTATAATTATTTAAAATACTAAAAAGTTATTAATTAGTATAAAATATATTTTAAAGATATTTTTTTAAAGTATTTCCTTTAAATTTATTTTATTTAGGTTTATTAATAAAAGTAAGGGTTTTATTAATATTCTTAAGTTAGATAAATTTAATAATAGGGGTAAGGTTAGTAGTTAAAGCTACTTTTTTTATATTAGTATTTATTTCTTTAATTATAATAGTTTATTACTTAAAGGAATTTAGTATTTTTTTAAATAAAAGTCGTTAATATATAATATTTTAACTTAATACTAATATAATATAGGCTAAGTTCCTAAGGTAATAAATTAAAGTTAATTAATTTATATTCGTAAAAAAAATAGGGAGTAACTTTAAGTAAATATAATTATAAAGTAAATAAAATATAATAAAAATTTAGTTTATATTTAATTTTAATATTTTATTAATAACTATTTATTTAGGTTATTTAAAAAGTATAAAGAATTAAATTTTATATATTTAGTTATTTCTTAAGGAGTAATATAGTATATTATTCCTATATATACTTAGAATATTAATAGTCTATTATTCCTATATTAGAATAATATAGCTTAGTTATTCCTTTTCTAAGAGGAGTAATACTACATAGTTGTTCCTTCCTTTTAATTAGCTAGAACGGTCCGACAGATATTCCGGGATGCCTGTTTATGGTGTCATAAGAGGTTGGGTCGTAACAATATCACAGTTAACAGTCTTCCTTTACCGCATCTGTTCATCTCGTTATTTGTTAAACTACCCCATGGATCTAAATGGCTGGAGCCGATCAACATCAGCCTATGGCAGCGTTTAAACTTATTACCTACCAGATCCGATGTCTCTATATAACCTTAGTTGAACTAGTTCTAGAAGCTGGCATTGAACCACTTTTATGATATATATAGCATCTCCATTCATGCATGTTTCTATTTCCGGCGATTGCTCTTTATTTCATGTCATAATGGCTTCCTGTTTGGGAGTATGCATGACTGAATCGGAATTTTGGCGTTTTGCATCGACGTCGGTGGTTGATTCCTGATTCATATAAGGAAAAAGACCGCTTTCGGTTATCTTGTCAAAGTCCAGTGCAAAACAAGTAGCACTAGGTATTTTGGCTGAAGTCGCAGGTGCTCAGGATATGTAGCATAGCTTGATCCTGGCCGGGAGCAACCTGAAGCAACCTGAAGCAGCCAGAAACTCTCGTAGCATGGTGTATAAATTTGACTCGACCAAGTCACATCATACTCGCAGTTCTTCATCTTCTATGACAACTTGCCTTTATAGTTCATATTACAGGATATATTGCTTTAATAGCATAGTTAGGTACCGAGAAGAGTATTCATTGGTCTTTTTTACATTCTTTTAAGACCTATCTTCATTTCATTCTGATCTTTAAATCTCACCGCTGAAGCCTGTATATCACGAAACACTTCAGTTTGACTAAATGAAAGATGTCATGATTCGTTTAAAATACTTCTATTCCACCATAATAGGTTGTCTTCATATTATGTATAAACCTCATGGTTTCTCTATCTGTTTATAACCTGGCTGCGATAAACAATCGCCGAGCCGAAAACTTTTAAATATCAACGCTTGGGTATATGATGACCACCCGACTTCCCGTCGTAAAAAATGACAGTAAAGGAAAATAATAATAACAATAATAACAATAATGAAGCCGAAAAAAAAAAAAACAATTAGTTGTTTGAAACGCCACAGCTCTTGGGGTCATCGTCACACGTGCAGGCTGATGGTGCGTAGACCCAGCCAGTAAGACGACTATATCTCTGTTAGTTACCTCGATGGTCCAAGTGATGCTTTCAATATGAACTTACTTGGCGATATCGCTGGCATAGCAATGAGTAGCGATGTTGCTCTGCAAGTTACCAGTCTTTGAGAGGGAACCAGAGTTATAGATGCGAGCAGCGCGGTAGTAGTCAGAAACATCACCATTGCCAGACGTGTTGATGCAGTGAGCGAGACCATCACCCGAGGTGGTGCCAGCAGTGCCCTCCCTAATCATTTCGTGAATTGTTGCTGCCGGGCATGGTGTCGTAAGTTTCTTGTTATCATTGCAAGAGGCTTTGCCGTTGTGGTTTTGCATAACGCCAGGGTTGCGGACGCCGAGATCGGTCGTATTCACTCGCACGCAACCATGAGACTCTTGCATAATAATAGCCAAAATAAGGCGATGGTCGACTCCGGTAGCATCAGATGCGGTTTGAATGCCGTCCCAGATAGCTTGCTGCAGTTTACAACGATTAGATGAGATTACTGGGCAAGTTTAGACTGACAACGTACCACTTCATCGATATCATTGTTGGGAAGTCGCCAGTTCAGATATTGACAGGCAACGTACATTTGGAGCTTGTAGTTTTCGAACCTGTTCTAGTGTTAACTTGCTGGCCATGCCATTATTGCGTGAATCAAGACTTACATGGACTCAAATGAAACCCATTTATCTTTGGAGGGCCATCCAGCAGCGACAGATCCGTTACCAAGATAAAGATGATACCAGTCAGTTCCATTGCCTACGCCGTCCTCGATGTTGCTATTGTCAAAGCGGGCAAGATTCTTATTTGTGACCTTTTCTCCAGTCTCACGAGCTGTGATATGACCACTGCTGAAAGAACGAGGAGAAAGGCCGGTAAGAGAAGTCAGGTATGAGGGAAGAGCGGCTGCGAGGGCTGCACCCGCTACAAGCGAAGAGACTGAGAGCTGGAACTTTTAGTTAGTACAGCCATACCTTGGAAGCTCTTAGAGTCTTTCTTACCTTGACCATGATGAGTGATGGGAAGTTGGAATAGAGTGTAGCTACCCAAAAGAAGAAGGAAAGAATGGATGAATAGACGGTGCTTCACAGGATTTAGGGCTGCTGCTATCCTAGTATATCTATAATTCTGGGGGGCATGGAGCCATATGCATGGGAAAGCCGCTAGATATATAGTGGTAGTAATATGATTATATATTTAGATATTTCATGGCTCAGCCGTGACTCCATCTTCCTTTTCTGGTCATATTTTGTATGCGACAGGCGATAACCTAGTTCCTTCGTGGCTCCACTCAACTGCAGCTTACTGCTTTGCGCTATCAATAGTTCATACCAGGGATAGGAATCCATCCAGCCCTGCACCAATCTACTTGTAGACATCTTGGACCCTGGGCACTAGAGCCTCAAGACGCTTATGCCTAGGGTGTGTGATAGGTCCAGGTTGAGAGCTAGGCCTAATCCTATGACCTGGCCGAAAGGTTTACGAGCTATTCGTGTTTTCCAAAAGCCCACCCAAAACCCTTAGCAGCTCCCCTATGCTAATTTTAATCTTTGCTATGCAAGTTTGGCTTCACTGGCTTCATCCACGCGGGCAATATACTTTATATAAACAGTATGGCAGCGAAGGCTTGCAAGTACTGGATTTGACCGCGCTTGAAACAGCCACAAAAGAGTAGAATTACTCCAAAGATTCACGTCCGAGTATACATGTGCTTTCTACAGGTGTCCGTCCTCAAACTCCATCGTCAAGGGACAGTTGTCCTGTCCTCGTACGGGGAAGTGTATCTGCGTTACTGCCTGACCAAGGTCTGAAAATATCTCGGAAACGCTCTTGGGTCGATGGAGAGGCCAGGGGTGGCCATGACAAAACTCAGCACAAGTCCCACCAGCTTCTTTTTCTGCCTCTCTCCGCTCTTCGCTGCGAAGTATATCCGACGCCGTCCTTCCTTAGTCTAACCGTCAAGGCTCCGTCCGCTGCTAATTTCAGCCCAAGCTAGGCATCTGCAGGGGTAGCTTTCTTGCCAACTCCATTTAACGCATCAATCAGCGGTGAGATTTGCTCTTGGCGCGAAGAAACGCTCCGTGCCGGCGTGAGGCTGAGCATCACGGAAGAAACAATCAGCCACATTTGGTTCATTCGGAGCCGCCTCGTGCCTGACGATCGGCTCAAAGATGCACACAAGAGTTTGAGTTGAGTTAACGTTACCGCCAGCGCAAAGTCAGTCGTCGTCTAAGCTTTGGAATCATCGCCCGGTCACTGTGATTCTCGAAGAAGCGTCGAATACTCGTACAGCACATGTATGCACCAAGCACGGAGCCACAGTGCTCGTAATACGGAACAGACGGCCTTTTTGAAATAGCGCAAGCCCCACAGGCCGAATTTCACAGGGTTATGGCAGTCTGAGAGATACTTCATGCTCCGTAGTAAGACGTACGAGCACTACTATTAATCATCTCTTGGCCTTCACAAGGGACCACGCCATTCTCTACAGCTTGGCATCATGCTTGGCGCTTCCGTTGGTAGCAAAATAGTCAACTATCGCAGCCGCCGTGCTTCCTACAGAGTAAAGTAACAGGCTGTGCTCGCAGTTAGTGGCTGACCACGTCGATGGCGATGACTGGGCGCTCATTTGTCGCGAGAGGAAGGTTGGTCAGCAGTAATATATATGGAAATCCCAACGGCATCCGCACCATAGCCAATGCGGGCAACTTTTGCTGCGGCCACTGCTAGTGTATTTGTGAGGATTGTCTAAGCCAAGTGACTGCTGCTTACTCTCTATTACTGCAACGGGTGATTCGCGCGACCAACGCCGGAGGAATAACGTGGCACCAAAGAGAAGCGACGCCGTCAATCTTGCCCTTTGTGGGTGATATTAGTCGGATGTGGATGAATGTGACACCGATAAAACGCTCAACAAAGCAGTTGCTTCATCTAAAGGGGTGAGACTGTGATACTAGCACTCAATACAGGGTAACGGATGTCACTACTACGAAATTCTATTCTCCTTTGCGCATTCTTTCTGTGATTAAAAAATTTGAGGAATCATAAGTTAACATTTAAATCAAGCTAGGGCTTCCAAGGTATATTGTGTTGTTGTCTACAGTATCGTGGCGGATGGATGAAGACTGGAGTTTCGTTTTTTTTTTTTTTTTTTTTAAGGCCTGAATTTTTTGGTGGAATGAAGCTTACTTATGGGACATCACCGTCCCATAGTCACCTGCTAGTACTGGAAATGACAAAGGCTGCTTAATCTAAATGGATTATCTTTTTTCCCTCATCTCAAATAGGAACTACTTTTCTTAAGGTAAACTTAAAGAACGCCAATCCGGGAGATCATCCCGTGCTCAAGAGCGTCTATTTACACTATTGAGAAGGAATGCAGTTGTGAGTTATATTGATGATTATTTAGTTGACCATTGGATATACCTGTCCACTAGTCGTTCTAATATCATACCCTAGATTCTAGTGAATATTATCCTCTTTTCTGCAACTCACCTGCATAGTACCTCTTGCAAGGAATAGACGAGTGAGGATGCGCACTAAGTATGGAGGTGCAACTATTGAAACATTGGCTAACCGTTACGATAGAATGCAATTTGGACTAGGCACATGGAACTACGTGTCATGGAATATGCCGAATATTCGGGATGTAACATGATAGCAAAAAAGGTCTCGTATAGCCAGAATAGTCGTATACGAGATCCAGTTGACTTCTCCTTTATGGCACCGCTAGAGTTGATGCCTTATGGTCGACACGATGTCGCGAGTTGAGTTACGGTGAAGCCGTTAGTTAGCCCAGTTAGCCCAGTTGGGAGCGCAGCTGTTGTCTCAGCTCGTATTAAACCGGACATCGACCACTTCGTATCAGTACCGCGTTAGGGGTATCAAAACACGACTCAAGGGAGAAAACCCGCCAAATGGAGTATTTCATTGGGGCAATTCGTATACCCTAATATAGAATCACGACAATGAATGAATAAAATCCCTATCTGCCTCCGCTTTCGTACATGCCCGCAGCATTGTCTGGTTTAGCCCGGTTGGCGTGACACGTCTCAACTAAATCCTCCTCCTTGATTTATCATGAGCAAACCCTACAGAGTACTCAGGGGTGAGATGGAAAAAATTATTGGAAAGGAGAAGCTTGCTAGAATTATTCAATATCCTCTACAATGACTATGAATCGCTGCCAAGATCTGTGTATTGGAACGTCGAGCTAATAACGGTTCAAGCTCAATGTTCTATGGCTGAGGGAATTGGTCCAGCACAGCTTCTGCTCCTTGAACTTGGAATTCTGCTGTTGGCCCACTGAGATTCTCTAAATCAACTTGTAGTGTGTATGTACCGGGGTACAGAACAAGATTTCCGTTGGCGTCATTGCGTGCAACTTGTCCGACGTTGACTTTCAGGTCGAGCGTTGTCGTCGCGCCAGGTTGAACGTTATGAGCGCGAGCATAAGCTACCAGAGTCTTCAGGGGATATGGCTGAGGTCCAGAATCTGTACTCTTTAAAAAGAGGAGCGCGACGTAGTCCGATACCGTTGAACCAATGTTCTCCACGTTAACTTGAAAGGTGTCAAATTCGGCCAAATCCTTTGGATCTTCCACATCGTCGAAATCAGCTGTATCGTATGTTCCTTTGCCGCTGCCTCCTGTTGCCCATGTGACATTGAACTCTGTATAATGCAGGCCCGTACCAAAAGGTATCACTGAGCCGTTATACCATCGATATGTTCTGCCAGGGTTGGATGAGCTTGGCCGCAAAGACTGATCTGTCATTGGGACTTGGTTGATATAGTCCGCAGGATATTGTGTAACAGGTAGTCTTCCAGCTGGCGCAGCAACGCCGCTGAGTATGTCAATCAACCCTGGTCCGAATTCTTGGCCGGGATAGCCCATCCAGAGCAGACCCTTTACGTTGCTGTTCTGTAAAAGAGAGGAATCATCAATTTGGCCGCCGCCCACTTGCACGACGACGACAGGCTTTACTGTTGCAAGTTGTTGAATAAGATCCAACTGTGCTCCGGGCCAGTCAATTGAGGTTCGATCATGAGCCTCGGCTTCAACCTGCTCGTCAATTCCACCAATGTATACCACTACATCGGCTTCTTGGGCAGCACTGACTGCAGCGGCAAACTGTGTCGTATCGTTTGACAGAACATACTGCAATCCTTGTGAATATGTTACTTTCCAGTTGTATGAAGAGCTATTTGCGGTCGGAACGGGAATAGTCTTATAAGGAGCAACCCCATTGTAGTTGCCGAACATTGATACAGAAGCATTGTTAGCCCAAGGTCCGACAAATAAGACCGTCTGGCCCGTTGGGCGGATAGGTAGGATATTGTCATCGTTCTTCAAAAGAGTAATGCCTTCGACAAGTGCTGTGTAAGCAAGCTTCTGCGTAGCTGGCGTATTCACATCAGAAGCTCCTAGAGTTCGATAATCTTGACCTTCAGGTGGGTCAAAGTACCCCAGGACAATAAGAGAGCCGTAAAGGCGACCCAGAGCTTGGTCAAGCTGAGCTTCTGTAGTATAGTTGCTCTGAACGGCCGATGCAATATATGAAGAATACGCTGTTCCACAGTCCAAGTCTGTGCCATTGTTGAGCGCAAGGGCAACTCCTTGGGCATTAGATTGACCAACGTGGTGCTGGTTGAAGACACCATCTACCGCACCACAGTCTCCGGTTACCCAATGAGCAGAGCTATTCCAGCCCCAATGATCGCGTAGCACAGTTTCCAACATATAAGAATTGGCACACGAAGGATGTCCATTGACGGCATTGTAGCTGCACATGACGGCTCCGGCCTTGGCATCGCGGAAGCAAGACCGAAAGCTGGGGAGGTAGTATTCGGCCAAATCTTGAGTGCTTATAATGGCGTTGTATGAACCGCGAACCACTCCATCGGAATCTTCAATGTCGTAGCCAGCAAAGTGCTTGCATGTTGAAACGACCTTGGGTTTTGCTGGGCCGACGCCGCCTTGTAATCCCACGACATAATTGTATGCATACTGTGCAACATGATAAGGATCCTCTCCGGGCGTTTCTTGACCGCGACCCCATCGGGGATCCCGGTAGGGATTGATGTTTGGAGCCCAGTAGTCCAAACCGGCCTTCAAATGATTGCTGAATGCTCGCGCTTCTGTGCTGACTGCTGTTGCAATATCGTGGACGAGTTGGTCATCGAATGCCGCCCCAAGAACAATGGGAGATGGAAACTGAGTGGACGAATTGAATGCAACGTTTCCCTGAGTGAAAGTATTGTTGATTCCCTGACCCGGAGAAACTCCAGCAAGTCCATGGAGGGCTTCGTTCCACCATTCATAAGGAGGAAGGCCCAGACGCTCGACGCCGGGTGCATTGTTGACCAAATTTGCGGCCTTCTCATCCAATGTGAGTTCGGCAACTAGAGCTGCTGCTCTGGCCTCTGTGCTGAGGCTTGTATCACAGATGCCATTTTGACTCAAAGGAGGTTGAGTACAATCTGGAAACGGAATCTCATTGTTGGGAAACAAAGAGTAAACCGTTGGAAATAGAGATAGCTCTACAAAACTTGTCAATAAGAATACCCTCATGTCGAGAATAGAGAGATAATCAACAAAGCACACTGATTGAGTTTTTCTGTTCAGTGGCTTGTCTTTGTTTAGTTGTAATCTCAACTTTATATAACATTGACTCTCTCGGGTTGTCAACCAGTCAGACACATGATGCTTTACTGATTCACCAGAACGGAATGTTTCGATTTAGCCTATTTAGAGTACTACCATTCCACGGATATTACATCTCTTCTAATAAATTGAACAACAGAGTTTGGTGCAATGTTCTAGGGGGAAATATCACTGCTGATCTCTCTCACATTAGGTAAAAACAGGTTTTCGTTGATCAAGTCTTTGCGGGGGATTTCCTCTTGCAGGTATCAGAAAGGCAAGGTGACGAAAATCATACAACTTTATTCTGCCTGAATGTCGGAACTCGCACTCTACTCTCGTATTTACCTTCTGGCTCGCAGCGTTGATGCTTGCGGACTTCCTCGTTTGACTTTGATGTGATCGTGAGGGGAGACTGGACTGGTGGTGTGGGTCTGGTATCATCCGACGGAACGGCAAACCAATCCGCTTTGAGAGCAACATGACTGCAGATTTGGAGAAACATGAACATGGTTGATTAGAATTAAGTATTAGAGTAAACATTGGAGCTCGCATTAGTTTAATTTCCGTTGAATGACATATGAAGATCGGCAATGTTGTCACCCAGCTATTAGTGCCGTCGGAATGACAGATGTAACATTCGGGGAGCGCCAGAGATCTAGTTGCCTGTGAGGTTGAGAGAAGGCAGAAGTGAAAGAAGAAAAGACAAGAAAAAGGGTATTCATTCGTTTGGCGCAATTTTTTTTTTTTTTTTTTCTTTTTTTTTTTTTTTTTTTTTAAAAAAAAAAGTATTTACTCAATAGACAACGACGTTAATGAAACCAGACTGTATTTGTTCTACCATATTGTGTTTACAAAGTATGTACTTAGAGTTGCCTACTCGTGGAGCTTCAGTGGGCCTGAGTATTCAGGCGCACGTATATACTCAAGCTTATCACCATCAGCCACCACATTCTTCCACCAGTTGTCAATATCCTGCTGGAAACGTTTCACAACCTCTCCATCACTTAAGTCGATTGGCTCATAACCACGACAGTTTGGGTAAGTTGCGCTTTTGCTATGCCGAGATCAACAGCAAAGTTGCCACCAATGCTGTCGTAGCCGTCAACTGGCTTAATAGAACCTGTAACGCCCTCTTTCAATACCTTGAGCGGAAAATCGGGTTCTGCAGCCGCCGGTCTCGCAAACGAAACCCCGTCAACGATGTTTAATACTTCAAGCATCGCAGCAGTTGTCCGAAGACCGCCAACCAAGTACAGCTTGAGCTTGCTGTCTTCGCTCAGGCCCTCACTGATAATCTTGGCAAACTTTAGAAAGAACCCTTCTCGCTTTTGTGTCGATTCTTTTTCCCATTTTAGACCGAAACTCTCGTAGTTACCTCCGCTCAACTCGACAAAGTCAAATCCCTCTCGCTCAAGGCATATGCAAACTTCTTGAGCTTCTTCCGCCGTTACTCCTGCGTTTTGGAATTCCACGCTGTTGAGTTTGGATGCGACGATGAAATGAGGCGAAACACGTTTCCGGATAGCTCTAGCAATCTCAGTGATAAAGCGCAGGCGGTTTTCGACTGTCTGAGTTCCATATTCGTCCGTTCGCTTGTTTGTTCGTCTAGACAAGAACTGTGCGATGAGGTAACCGTGTGCTCCGTGAAGTTCAACTCCATCGAAGCCAGCCTTCTCCAGGTACTCAGCGGCATATGCGAAACCCTCAACTATTTCATCTATCTCTGCCTTACTAGCAGCGTGAGGTTTTCCAAACATCATGTCCATCTTTGGCTCTATTTTTGGTCAATTATCAGATACCAAATAAAGTCTAGGGCATTTCTTCTTACCAAGTTGCACATCTGACGCGGATATGGCTTCTTTGTTCAAACGATATTGAACCTGCCTTCCTGGATGACTAATCTGGCCAAGGATGAAGCTCCCATGGGCTTTGGCTCCTTTAGCTAGTTCTTGAAATTTCTCAAAACGAGGCCCACGAAATTCGCATTTGGGAGTGATGATCATATCGCCAATGTCATCTAAAGCATCAAAAGAAGTATCGATGTTGCCGGTTACAATCATGCCCCATCCACCCTCTCCCCATCTAGATTCAATCTCATATTAGCAGTCGGGACAACTTAGTCTACCTAACAAGTATGTTCATACCGTCGATATAGCTCAATCAAGTCCTTAGTTGGCTCGCCTCGTAGATGAGGTACTTTGGGATCCCATGTAGCTAGTCCTTCAGCCGTAGGACTTTTCATAAATCGATTGAGAGCTGTGCGTCCAGAAGGAGAGAAGGTAATGGGCTGCCCCAAGGGTGATGGGTCGGCCCCCTTCGTTCCATAGCGCTCATAAGGCATGACGAATCAATTATCCACGGCTATCCAATTTCTGTATTATGGCTGACGCTTTGCTGCAATCTTTTTTTAACGGAAAGAATAAAGGATTGAAGCTCTCGTTCTTCCTAAGTAACGCCCGCCATCCTTAAACCTTTTATAGAGCAGAGATAAACCCCTATGAATGAGTGATAGGAAGTCAACTTTCGAATTCGGTAGTATGCACTGATTACTCAATCGAGGACTACGAATCGTGGAATTGGTAATATGTGCATGATTGCTATCGAAGTACGAGACACCCTGGAGTCGCGTACTCAAAAGGGTATGCATCGTGACCATCAAATTCCCACATGTTACAGGCATTATGCGCAAACACGTGTCTGCTTACAAAATCACACCGTACTTTCCGCGTGAGGTCTAATCAATCCACATTCAATGAATCCACATATTGTGTAACAAGCTCACATTACCAATCTTTAGAAAAATCTCATTCTAGAAGTTTCATATGCTCTCGGTCTAAATACCAGGAAGAAATTCACCATTCATATTTATTTTTTTATTAAATGCTGGCTTTAAAGAACTACTATTCCGCCAATCTACATCATTATAACTATTTATTATTTATACTTGCTGGTCTTCCTCTTCTGTGTGCAAGCTTCCCTCCTACACCTACAGGTACCCTACCTTTTAGGTGCCTAACTACTAAAAACTCTTACCCGTTTAACTAGCTATTAAATAAAACAACTATAATTCTTTTATTTATAATTTTATCTAGGGACTCTGGAGAGATAGAAATATTTGTAAACCCTTTAGATAACTAAAATAAAATAAAACCTATTACTACTAGACTAGCAATAGCTTTTTAACCTCTAAAGGAGGTAACCCCCTTAGGCTTAAGAATAGAAAAGGTTATAGTCTTTTTTTTTACCTTTAAAAAAAAATAGTTTAAAAAAGCCTTTAGTATAAATAAAATACTTTTACTTAGTTTTATTTTATTAAAACTAAGTATAATAGTAATAGTAACTATAGTATAAATAGCCTTAAGAGGCTTTATTACTTTTATATTAACCCTAAAGGAAGGTTTAAAACTTTAAAAAATTAAGTAATGAAGAAAAAACTGCTTAATTAATTAAAATAATATTAGCTAATATATTTTATAATAAAAAGGATAAATTAAATACTACTATAACCCCTACTATAACAGGAGCTTTTATATCTATTAAAAAAGCAGGTTAAAAGGACCCTAATGTTATATAAGCTTAGATTATATTATAAAAAAACACTTATAATAAAAACCTTTAGAAAAGAATTAATAACCTAAAGTATTTTTTTATAAGTAGTAAAAGGCTGGCTTTTACTATTAATAAAAAGAATATAAATAAAACTAATAAACCTAAGGAAAGCTTTAATAATTATATCTTTATCTAAGTCCCCTTAGATTATATATAAAGAAAGCTATTAACTATTAGGGCTAAATAAAAATTAATTAGGATTTTAAAGCTTATAAATAAAAATATTACTTACTTCTAAAAGGTTTAATTAAGCTTTACCCTTAAAGGTAAAAATTAAAATATTAGAAATAAAATTATTATACTTTAGCTAATAGTAGAAAATAATAGTTTAAAAATTAAAGAGGTATACTTATAAAAGGTTTTTTTTATATATAGTATATTAAAGATATATATTAATATAAGCAAAACCTACCCTATAGATATGTTAATCCTAGAGAAAGTATATGCTAAGGTAGTAGCTAAAAGCCTACCTATCTTCTATTATAAAGCTAACTTTAAAAAGTCCTTTAATATATACAGCTACTTTATTTTTTTAAAAAAAAATATTAAACCTAAGTTTAAATTATTTAATAGCTTTTTCCTAGTAAAAGTCTAGGTTTAATCCCCCTAGGTTACTTAATACTAAAGGTATTTAAAATTCTATAACCTATAAAATTACATTAAGATAAAAAAGTATTATAAGTATAGTAAGTTATTATTTAAATATAATAATACTATAGCTAATTATTTATTACTACCTTAATATACTAACTATAATAACCTATATATAGCAGACTTTTTAAAATACTTTACTAAATTAATTATTAAAAATAAAGAAAAAGTATAAATAACTAAAGTATAACTTTAAGCTATTTAAAAACTAGGCTAGTAGAAGTATAATAAAGCTAACTTACCTAAGCTTAAACCTGCCCCTGCCCTAGCCTTTAATACTAAAAAAATAATTACCCTAGGGACCTAAATAAGCCCCTGCCTCCAGCTGCTATTATTTAGCTTAGCGCCTCCTTTCCCCCCTTAAATACTAACTAAAAAAATTATAATTAAAGTTAACTTAAATAAAAAAAATCTTTATAAAAAAACCTTTTTTACTAAATTAGTAGTTTACGTAATTAACTTAAATAATAAGGAAAATAAAAAAGCTAAAGGGGATAAAAATATATTAAATACCTCCTTAAGAATTAATAAACCCCTTAATATAAGTTTATAAATAATAGGCCTTATTCCAGCTACTAAAGAAATACTAGCTTTAAAATCTTTTAAGCTAATATTAAGGAAAGTAATTTATACTAAGATATTACCTTATTATTAATATAAAAAAGTAACTATAATATTATATTAATTTAAAAACCTTATACCTAATAAAATAAGGTATTAAATAAAAAATAAATTAAAAATTACCTTAAATATTAAGTATATAACCCCTTAAATAGTTAAAGAGATATTAAACCCTTAGTTCTTATATTTGTTAAAATCTCTCTAAACTTCTTTAGTAAATAGATTTTTTCCCTAGGCTTAGAAAATAAATATATATATTAAATAAAAGTATATAAGTATATTATTATTAACGTTTACTAAAGGGCTTTAGTAAATATAGCTATAAAAACCTTTATTAAATAAAGCCCTCTTTTCCCTTACTTAATTATTATAGGTAACTTTAATACCTTATATTAACTCTAGGACTTTAGTAAAGGCGTAGATTTTATAAGTAATAAAATTATAAAGTAGGCGGAAAAGTATAATCTTCTTTTAGCTTTAATAAATATACTTACTTAATACTTAAGAAAGTATATTAACCTAGTTTTTATAAACTACCTTATATTAACTAAGGTTAAATACTCCCTTAATATAAGATTAAATTATTATATAGTAATTATAAATCTCCCTAAACCCTTAAGAATAACCCTAAGGGTAAGGAAAAAATATATTTTAATAAAATACTAAAAAAACTTTAGCTAACTTATATACTCCTTTACCTAAACCCTCTCCTTAGTTAATTTAATTATACTATTAAAAGCTAACTTAAATAAGTATACTAAAGCCCTATAGAACCTTTTTAAATAAGTTATTAAAGCAGCTGGTAAAACTAAATATTAAAATAGCTATAGTATATTATAGTAGTTAAAGAAGTATAAAACAGCTTATAAAGCTTATAAAAAAGTAATAAATAGCTCCCCTACCTAAGAAAAAGCTTATAAAACCTTTAAAAATACTATATATTATAGTAAGTAAGCTTACTAAAATAAGATTATAGTAGAAACTAATATTATTAAGAATATATAGTTAGTTATTAAGTAGTATAAGGTAATAGACTGCTTTTAACTACCCCCTTTAATAAATAGTAATAATAGTATTTTAGATTTTATAAAGAAAATAATTTTCCTTAGGGATAAACTCCTTAAGTATAAAATAAGGCAATTGATAGGGATGTATAATGTTTTTACTACGGACGCATAACCTTACGGACATATAACTTTTCTCCCTCTGTAATTAGCTGGAAAAAAAATATCTCCACAGGTACTTCTTAGTATAGGCGGTAAAGCTAGCTGCTTTAATAACTACTTCTGGAGGTATACTTAAGCTCTTACCTATATTTTAAACTATAGATTAAATATATTTTTCTAATCTTTTTAATCTATAGATTAAAACAGCTGCTGTTATTACTTTAATCTATAGATTAAAATAGCTTACCTACTGCTATTTACAGCTTATTCTATTCTATAAGCTTCCACTAGCTCCTTATCCTTTATACATTAGGCTATATCCTCTAGCTACTTAAATAAACACCTGTTATTTTCCTAGATCTAAGTACTTTACCTAGCTAACGTTTTTATAACCTTACTAAAGAATAATTAAGTAAGGTTTTTTTTCTTTATATACTTTACTTAGTAGCTTTTTTCGTAAGCGTAAACTTATTCCAACTGCTAATTAATTAACTATACTTTTATAAGCTTTACTATATTTCTACTTAACTAACAATTTAGCTAGCTAATATAATAGAAGCCTAGCTGCTTACTATAATAGCTAGTTATATTAGAATAAGTTACCTAGTGTTTTTTAGCCTCCTTTATAGTATAGTAGTAATTTTAGGATTAAGGATTTAGTAGTATAGATTTATAGATATTAACTCCTATAGTAGTTAGCATAGGTAAATCTCCTACTTTATAAAGCTAGTTCTAAAACCTAGCTTTTTATAAACCTTATAGTAGTAAAAGATTTTAAGTTTAAAGGAGATTATATAGTATTTATTATAGTTAATTAAATAAGGTAGGAAAGGGGTCTTAGCACTAGGTATAAACTTATATATTATATAGTACTACTTTTAAATAAGCCTAAGCCTTTTTAATAATATTATTTATAATAGTTTACCTAAGTACTTTTTAATAAACCATAGGTATTAGTAGTTAATAAGGACCTAGTTATTTATATAAGTATTTTTAAAGTTATACTCTTAGTTATATATTATATCCTATATTACCTTAATAAACTAGTAAAGGTAAACTATACTATTTAAAAAGTAGCTTTTTATATTATTATTACTTACCTTAGTACTTAAGGTTATTTAAATACTAAAGTTATAGTAGTAGTAAATAAAATAATATACTTATTAAGCTTTTACTAATAGGTATATTTTATATAGGTAGTTTAAGATTACCTATTAGTTATTAAACTTTAAATAAAGATATATTTAAACTTATTTATACTCTTACTTTATTTTAGTAAATAAAATATACTTCTATATAAAAAAAACCCCTTAGTAAGTATAAGGGATATTTTTATTAATTATTATATTAAGTAATTGTTTATTAATAGTAGTAAGCCTAGTTTATAGCTCTATAGGGGTCTTCTTACTATTACTGCTGCTAAAACTACTACTACCTTTCTATACCTTTACTTACTTTTACTTAATATTAAGTAGTATATTTTAGTTAACGTAGTATATATAAAGCTATTACTATACTATAGGGAATTAGTTATTAAGGGTAGCCTTTATAATATTATTAAAATTAGTAATAATTACCTTAGGCTTTTTAATAGAATATTATTTAAGGAGTTAGTATATACCTTCTGTAAAGAATTAAAACCCCTCTCTTTTTTTATTATTAATTAAACCCTATATAATATTATATACTAAACTAAAGTATGTTTAACCAGTAGCTTAAAAAAGAGGAAGCTTATATTAATTAGTATTATAAGTATTATTAAAGCTTATAACCTTTAAAAACCGCTTTTATATTTATAAATAGTAAAGAAAAGTTTATATAAGGCTAATTAGCTAGTCTAGCTTATTATCTACCTATTTTATAAAGTATAAAATATTTCTTTTATTAAATAGCTTAATTAGCGTAGTAGTAGAAGTATAATTATTAAGCTTTTTATAGTTTATTTACACCTAGGTATTATAAATATCCCTTTACGTTAATATAATATTAAGGTACTTTTATTTTATAATAGTATAGACGTCTTATGCTTAAATACTTATTTAATAATTAGTTAACTTAATTATTACCTTTACTAGCGCTATAAGCCGTTAATATAATAAATATATTAATATAGTAAAGCTGCGCTTATAGTTATATTAGCTATATTTTAGATTATTATAGTACCTAAGGAGTTACTTACCTTCCTCTAAAGCTTTAGTAATAACTATCTACTTATACTTATACTTTTATAATTTCTAAACCTAATAACTAGCGCCTTATAAAGCATAAGGTTACCTAAACTAGTTATATTAAATAGAAAATTATATTTACTATCCTTTATAAAAATATATATTTTACTAAGTAATACTAAATTTATTTTCTTTTATAAACGTATTTACTATATTATATAAAGCTTTAGTTAATAAAGCTAGTTTACTAAAGATAAATAAGTTTAAAATTACCTTTAGGGTAGGTAATATAGACTGCTAAATAAAGAATAAGCTAATATTAATTAGTACTAGTAATACCTAAGGTAATTCTAAAGGTAGTAAGCGTAGTAAATACAAAGGCGAATATAGTAGGGGGAAGTTATAGGCGTCTAAGCTTAAGGGCAACTAGCCTTATTTCTTTTACTATACTTATATACGTTTATATAACTAAGTAAGGTCTATAGTTAACTTCTAACCTTTATTAATTACCTTTTATATAATACTTATAGCGGATTTAAATTTTTTTTTTTATTTTTATTAACAGCTAGTTAGCGGAGGGTAGTAATTTTAGCTTAGGAAAAAGAGAAGTAAATATATTAGGCTCTAGGCCTAGTATAGGCGCTTTTACCTACTAACTCTGCAGTTATTTACGAAGGAAGCTATTATAAAGATATATATTATAGTTAAAGTAAAGGTTTTAGAAAGGTTTATAAATATTTTATAAATTATAAAGAAGTAGTAGAATTAAAAACTACTGTAAATATATAGTAAAGAAATTATTAAGTATATTATAGTTATTAAATTTATAAAATTAGCTAATACTTAAGGCTAAATTATTAATAAAGGCTAGTTATTTATAAATTTAATATAACTACTCCTAGGGTATATATTAATAACTTAGCTTTATAATTTACAGTATTATTCTTAAATATAGTTAGTATTTTAAAAATAGTTTTTATAATTTTAATTTTTATTATAATTAATTACTAAGACTTAGGCTGTGTTATTATTTAATCTATTTAAAGCTAATAGATAAAAATTTAGCTATTATAATAAAGGTAATAATATAGCTAATAAAGGAAAAGCTATTATAGGCGTTTTTAATTTATAGATTAAGGAAGCAGTAGCGCTATTTTAATCTATAGAGTAGGAAGCTAAATGCATTAATGTATCTTTTTAATCTATAGATTAAAAAAGTAATAGGAAAAAGGTACTAGTACTTAGGGTAAAGGCAGTAGAATATTATCTAAGCTAATATTTTTTTTTTAACTAATTATAGAGGGAGAAAAGTTATATATCCATAAGGTTATATATCTATAGTAAAAACATTATATATCCCTATTAATTGCCTAAAATAATAAAGGAAGATATTTTAAACCTTTAGGAAGAAGATTTATTTATTAATAAAAATATTTACTAGGATTAAATAATATTAGAATTAAAAGCTAAAACAGCTACTATAAGGTTAGGTAATATTATACCTAGCGTAAATAATATATTAATTACCTTTTTATAGCTTACCTAACCTATTATTAATAAATATATAATTAACCTTCTTTATAAATATTTAATAATAAAATACTACCTACTCTTTTTCTAAAGTGTAGAAATTACTATTATCCTTAAACTTAAAAAGCTAAAGAAAATATATATTATATATAAAAGATATAAACTTATTTTTTTACTTTTTTATATAAGTAAAAGCCTTAAAAAACTCCTAGCTAAAAAAGTCTCCTTTTTAGTAATAAATATAAAATACTATTAAAATAATACTTTAGGGCTTTTTTAAAGAAGTTTATAATAAATTTAGTAGCCTGCCTACTATATAACGCTAAGGTTACCTTAGTATAAGGCTTTATTATCTTCTTCCTTATACTTAATATCTCTAGTATTTTTAATATAATTATATATAATTACCTAATATATAGACTTAGGGAATAAAAGTAGCCCTTTTACTTTATAAAATAAATCTACTTCTTTATAAATAATTAAAAAGCTTTTATTTAAAATAATTATAAAATTACCTTTTAAAAGATAAAGCTAAAGTATAAAGCTTTATAAAGGTCCCCTATCTCCTTTATTATCTTTATACTTTACTTTTCTCCTAGCCTAAAGCTTAATAACCCTAACATTTATTTTAAATATATAAATAATATTAGTATTATAATAGTAGGGGCTAATATTAAAGAAACTACTTAAAAGTTTTAGTAAAAATTAAAAAATACTTGAAATTAAAGTAATAGAAATATAGTTTCCTTTAACTTAAATAAAGCTAAGCTTATATATTTTTATAAAACTAAGACTTAAATATATAATAAAAAAGTAAACTTTAAAGGAAAAATTATAGCCCCCTAGGACTTAGTCTACTAGCTAAAAATATACTTAAACTTATAGCTTTTTTTTAAAAAGTACTTTAGAATTATAAAAGGAAAAGCCCTTAAAGTAGCTAACTTTTTAAAATCCTTAAATAAAATATAAAAAAAAATCCTTGCTAAATATAATAGCTATAATAGCTAAGGCTTATATTACCCCTATAGCTTTATATAAGACAGAGGCTTTTTAGCTTAGTAAAAGTAAATAAAGTATTATAAACCTAAGTAAATAAGTAAAAATAAGCTTAGTAAAACTAATTATAATCCTAAAACTACTATTTAAAGCAGTAGTTAAAGTAGTTATCCTTATATAAAAGATAACTAACTTCTTTATTATATATAAGGAATTTAAAGTTCTTTTAGTATTAGTATAAGTAATATAAACTAGACTTTATATAGTAGCTTACTTTATAAAACTAAATAAAAATTACTTAGTTATATAATGAACCAGTATCTATAGGTTAGTATAAATAGTGCTTTCTAAGGGATAAACCTTTAAATAGTTCTAAGGTTTATATTAGCAGAGCAGTTAGGTCGGTAGATAAGTAAATCTATTACTAGTAGTAAAATAAAGTATCTGAATATTTAATCTAGATGCTATTATGGCAATTGATAAGGATATATAACGTTTTTACTATAGATATATAACTTTACGAACGTATGACTTTTCTTCCTTTATTATTAGCTAGAAAAAAAATAACTCTATAGGTACTTTTTAGCATAGGCGGTAAAGCTAGCTGCTTTAATAACTACTTCTGGAGGTATACTTAAGCTCTTACCCGCTTTTTAATTTATAGATTAAATATATTTTTCTAATCTTTTTAATCTATAGATTAAAATAGCTGCTGTTATTACTTTAATCTATAAATTAAAATAGCTTACTTATTATTATTTATAGCTTATCCTTTTCCATAAGCTCCCACTAGCTCCTTATCCTCCGTATACTAGGCTGTATCCTCTAGCTACTTAAACAAATACTTATTATTTTCCTAGATCTAAGTACTTTACCTAGCTAACGTTTTTATAACCTTACGAAAGAATAATTAAGTAAGGTTTTTTTACTTTATATACTTTACTTAGTAGCTTTTTTTATAAATATAGACTTATTCTAACTGCTAATTAATTAGCTATACTTTTATAAGCTTTACTATATTTCTACTTAATTAATAGCTTAGCTAGTTAATTTATTAAAAGCTTAGCTGCTTATTATAATAGTTAATTATATTAAAATAAATTACCTAGTGTTTTTTAGTTTTTTTTATAATATAGTAGTAATCTTAGGATTAAGGATTTAGTAATATAGATTTATAGGTATTAACTTCTATAGTAGCTAGCGTAAGTAGATCTCCTACTTTATAAAGCTAGTTCTAGAACCTAGCTTTTTATAAGCTTTATAATAGCAGGGGATCCTAAGTTTAAAAAAGATTATATAATATTTATTATAATTAGTTAAATAAAGTAGGAAAAGGGTCCTAGTACTAAGTATAAACTTATATATTATATAATACTACTTATTAATAAGCCTAAGCCTTTTTAATAATATTATTTACAGTAGTTTACCTAAGTACTTTTTAATAAACCTTAGGTATTAATAATTAATAAAGACCTGGTTGTTTATATAAGTATTTTTAAAGTTATACTCCTAGTTATATATTATATTTTATATTACCTTAATAAATTAATAAAGGTAAGCTATACTATTTAAAAAGTAGCTCTTTATATTATTATTACTTACTTTAGTACTTAAGATTACCTAGATACTAAAGTTATAGTAGTAGTAAATAAAATAGTATATTTATTAAGCTTTTACCAGCAGGTACGTCTTATATAGGTAGTTTAGGATTACCTATTAATTATTAAACTTTAAATAAAGATATATTTAGGCTTATTTATATACTTACTCTGTCTTAGTAAATAAAATATGCTTTTATATAAGAAAAACCCCTTAGTAAGTATAAGGGATATTTTTATTAATTATTATAAGACTATAGCTATTATTGATATTATAGCTATAGTTATAGCGGTCATTTTGGTACCCTTTAGGGTACTATAGCTAGCTTATAGCGCTAGCTATAGCTATTTCCAATTAGCTATTCCCTATAACCTTCTATAACCTTCTATAACCTCAATCATAGCTATACTTGATCCTTGATCTAAGAGCCTACCCTATAGCTTATAAGCAACTGCCTAATTAGGCATAGCTTCTTAGTCTTCTAAATAGCTACTGCCTAATTAGGTATAGTGCTATTAGCAGCTATAAGCTCCCTAGCTTACAGAAGGTTACAGCACCAAATAAGCTTTATAACAGTCAATTTGCAGAAGTCCAAAAATCAGATTCGATTTTTGCAGACCCACTCTTTCAGGGATTCTAGCCAATTAGAATGCTAGAATTCTGCTTATATAAGCGTTTTAGCCAATCTGATCGCTTGAAAAAGCGGGTCCCCAGGATTGTAAGGGGGGAGCCTTGCCAAAAGGCTTAAAATCGCTCAAGTGGCTGTTGGTGGCTAAAGGTAACTTTTACACAAATCCTCAACAAAACCACTTGTTGAATACTCAACAATTCTGCTACTACTAGAAGGAATTGGAATACAAAGGTTATATCGATTGATAGCTAGGAAAAGGGGCTATCTAACGGTACCGGTCTTGTAGTTTGATTCCCAACAGTTGTAGAGGAAATCGAAATATAAATAGAAGAGGTTTTCCTGAGTTTTCCTGTACTAGTAATCACAAGCATCTATAATAATAACTAGCTATTGAAAGCTAAATTACACCTTATTACACCTTATTATACCTTTTTACTTTGATTACTAGACCAGTGATAAGACTAGCTACCCTGTAGCACCTTTATAGTCTTATAATTATTATATTAAGTAGCTGTTTATTAGCAGTAGTAAGCCTAGCTTATAGCTCTACAAGGGTCTTCTTACTATTACTACTACTAAGACTACTACTACCTTTTTATACTTTTATTTACTTTTACTTAGTATTTAGTAATATATTTTAATTAATATAGTATATATAAAGCTACTACTATATTATAAAGAATTAATTATTAAAGGCAGCTTTTATAATATTATTAAAATTAGTAATAATTACCTTAGGCTCTTTAATAAAATATTATTTAAAAAGTTAATATATACCTTTTATAAAGAACTAAAACCCCTTTCTCCTTTTATTATTAATTAAACCTTATGCAGTATTATATACTAAACTAAGGTATATTTAGCCAGTAGCTTAAAAAAAAGAAAGCTTATACTAATTAATATTATAAGTATTATTAAAACTTATAACTTTTAAAAACCGCTTTTATATCTATAAGTAGTAGAGAAAGGTCTATATAAGGCTAACTAGCTAGTCTAGTTTATTATCTACTTATTTTATAAAGTATAAAATATTCTTTTTATTAAATAGCTTAATTAGCGTAGTAGTAAAAGTATAACTATTAAGCTTTTTATAGTTTATTTATACCTAGGTATTATAAATATTCTTCTACATTAATGTAATATTAAAGTACTTTTATTTTATGATAGTATAGATGTTTTACGCTTAAATACCTACTTAACGACTAGTTAACTTAATTATTACCTTTACTAACGTTATAAGTTATTAATATAACAGGTATACTAATATAATAAAGCTACGCTTATAATTATACTAACTATATTCTAGATTATTATAATACCTAAGGAGCTATTTACCTTTCTCTAAAGCTTTAGTAATAACTATCTACTTAAACTTATATTTTTATAATTTCTAAGCCTAAAGACTAATGCTTTATAAAGCATAAGGTTACCTAAATTAATTATATTAAATAAAAAATTGCATTTACTATCCTTTATAAGAATATATATTTTACTAAGTAATACTAAATTTATTTTCCTTTATAAAGGTATTTATTATATTATATAAAGCTTTAGCTAATAGGGCTGGTTTACTAAAAATAAGTAGGTTTAGGATTACTTTAAGGGCTAGTAATATAAACTACTAAATAAAGAATAAACTTATATTAATTAATATTAGCAATACCTAGGGTAATTATATATATAGTAAATATAGTAGTAAATTTAGTAAAGGGGAGTTATATACCTCTAAGCTTAAGGGTAACTAGCCCTATCTCTCTTGCTATACTTATATACGTTTATATAACTAGGTAAGGTCTATAGTTAACTTCTAACCTTTACTAATTACCTTTTATATAATACTTATAATAAATTTAAACTCTCTCCTTATACTTATTAGTAGTTAGTTAGCGGAGGGTAGTAATTTTAGCTTAGGAGAAAAAGAAGTAAATATATTAAGCTCTAGGCCTAGTATAGGCGCTTTTACCCGCTAATTCTACAGTTATCTACGGGGGAAGCTATTATAAAAATATATATTATAATTAAAGTAAAAGTTTTAAAAAAGCTTATAAATACTTTATAAACTATAAAGGAGTAGTAGAGTTAAAAACTATTATAAATATATAGTAAAGAGGTTATTAAGTATATTATAGTTATTAAATTTATAAAATTAGCTAATACTTAGGGCTAAATTACTAATAAAAGTTAGTTATTTATAAGTTTAATATAACTACTCCTAGGGCTTAACTTAATAACTTAGCCCTATAATTTATTATATTATCCTTAGGTATAGTTAGCGTTTTAAAGATAGCTTTTATAACTTTAACTTTTATTATAATTAATTACTAGGACTTAGGCTATATTATTATTTAGCCTATTTAAAGCTAGTATATAGAGGTTTAGTTATTATAATAAAGGTTATAATATAGTTAATAATAGAAAAGCTATTATAGGTGTTTTTAATCTATAGATTAAGGAAGCAGTAGCGCTGTTTTAATCTATAGAGTAGGAAGCTAAATGTATTAATGTGTCTTTTTAATCTATAGATTAAAAAAGTAATAGAAATAAGGTGCTAGTACTTAAAGTAAAGGCGGTAAAATATGATCTAAGCTAATATTTTTTTTCTAGCTAATAATAGAAGGAGAAAAGTTATGCGTCTGTAAGGTTATGTATCCGTAGTAAAAACGTTATGCGTCTTTATCAATTGCCGCTATTATATTAATAATAACTAACTATCTAAGTATTTTAATAAGTAATATAAAGTAAACTTATATATTTAGTTATATATTTTAGATTATATTAGAAAGCTGGCTTTCCTAGTTTTCCTATAGTAGATTATTTAAAAAGCTAGCTTTCCTAGCTTTTTTATTAAGGAGTATTAATAGCCTTTATTAGCTTATCGGCCTATAGTTAATTTAGTTCTAGCTAACCTATTAGCCTATTATTATAACTATAAGATTTAGGTTATAATATAATTCTCCCCCTTTTATTAATCTTATCCTTAAGACTTAATTAAAGTAGTATATAAGTATTTACTCTTATTTTATTAGTAAATATTATAGTTTTTTTTTATTTTTACCTTTGTTTTTATTTTTTTATTATAGCTAATTGTAAACGTAAGTGTAATAATAAACTTATTTTTATATAAAAGAAAGAAGAGTGTAAAGGCCTTACTAATACTATATTAAAGAATTCTATCTTTATTATAAAATTATATACTTATTATAAAAAGTAAAGCTGTAATTATATTAGCTTAGAGAAAGATTCCTATTAGTGTTTTTCTTATGTTTAAAATTAAAAATCTTATTATAAAGTATTTGGTCTTACTTTATAATAGATATATAAGGTTATAACTTATTATTTAAGATTAAATAAAAAGTTAGAAAAAGCGGAAGAGGTATAGCTTAAGGCTAATACCTAAGTAAAATATCTTTATACTTAGAAACGTAAATAGTTAAAGTAAATAAAGCGGGCTATTACTTATAGTATTAATAATTTATAGGAATTAGAATATATTAAATATAAAGAGTAAGAAGTATAAGATATAGAGGCTGCTTATTAGGCTGTAATATTATTACTTAATTTAGTTAATCTTATAACTATAGGTTCTATAGTTAACGCTATTAATTAGGACGCCTTTAAACCTTCTTTATTAAACCTAGACTTTGGTAAAAGTTATTTATAAAGTCCTTTAAGTATTTAAGGTTTTTAATAGGTTATTATAAGTTTTCTATTTTATTATAGCCTTTCTATTTTACTAGGTATTTAGTTTATTAAGTATTTTTATTAAATCTTATTATTTTAAATTTTTTAACTTTATATTTAAGTTCTTTACCTTAAATAATAATTTTATTTTATATAACTTTACCTATTTTTTTATTTACTAATACTTTTTTTAATAGTAAAATATAAAAATTTAAATATATAGTTCTTCTTTATTTTCCTAAGGTAAATAAAAGATTTATTTTATAATTAATAAATCTAATTTTCTTTATAACTTTATAAAGTTTAAGTTTCTTAAAGTTAAGCTTATTACTTAGCTTATTAGTCCTAATATTTAGCTGTTTTTTATTATGTAAGTATTAAATTAAGTAAACTATATCTTTCTCCTTAAAGGTTAATCCTTTAATCCTTTTTATATTTATAAATTTAGCTATTTTTCCTTTAATAAATTTAAGTTATACTTATAATTCCTAATGTAGTTCTTTAAGTTTATTAACTATAATAATAGCTTTATTAGTATTTTCTCCCTTAATAAGTAGTTAATGTAAATTTAATTTAAACCTATAGTTTACGTAAAACAGTAAGTAGTTTATAGATTCTACTAGTATACTATTATAGGATACTTAAGTAATTAGTAAGTATTTTACCTAATTATCTTAATTAAAGTTAATATAGTATTATAGGTAAGTCTTAATAATCTAGTTAATTTATTTTATTTATTTATTTATTTAAGGGTAGTAGACTATACTAGCCTTATATTTTAGTCTAATTTTTATTATAACTAATTATTAGAATTTTAGTATAAATATTAATCCTCTGTTAGAAATAATCTTATTAAGGAACCTATAGTAGGCGTAGATATTTTAGAAAAAAACATAGGCTAGGTCTTCTGTAGAGCTTTTTTTAGTTACTAAGATAAAGTAAGTTATTTTTAAAAGTTAGTTAATTATTATAAAGATACTATCCTATGTTTTATTAATTATAGGTTCTTTAGAAGGTAAAAGCTTAATAATATAATTAAATATTATTAATTATTAATTTTTAATTAGGATTAGTAAAGGTTATAGTTTTTTATAAAGAAAGTAGTGTAATACCTTAGCTTATTTATATATTATATATTCTAATATAACCTTCTGTACTTATTTCTTAATACCTTTAAATTTAAAATATTAAGTAATCTACTAGGTAGTTTTTTATATTCTATAGTATTTATTAAGTTTATATACGTAAATTAATTTTATTACTTTACTTTATAAATCTTCTAGTACTTAAATAAGTTTATTTAATATTAGGTATCCAGTATCTATAGAAATACCTTTTAGGTATTATTTATTTTCCTAGTTCTTAATATATTCTTTTATATTATTAATAATTAAATTATTTATCTTAATTTAATATAATATATTAATTAATTAAATTACTAGGTCTTTATATTAGTTTTTCTTTAGTACTTATACTTTAACTTCTAAGATTTTTTTAAAGTAGTCTAAGTACCTACTAAGTATATTAATATATTTATTATCTAAACCTTTATAATATTTAATAATAAACTTAAACTTAGAAAGTTACTTATAATATTTAATTTATTTATAGAATAGTTCTTATATTATTATAAAATAAATAATATTCCAGTAGTCTATAAGGATTATTATTAAAAATCAGCTTCCTTTACAGTAATATCTCTAATACTGTTTACTAAGTGCTTAGTATATAACTAGGAATTCTTTATTATAAATAGGATATTTAAGTTCTAGTTTATATAGTTTTTTAGAAAAATAAGCTATAGGCCTAAGTTTCTTTTTTTTTATATTATTAAATTAGCTAAATATTCTACTAATTATAAAGTCTAAAGTATTAGTTTTAATTATAATAGGTTTATTAAGGTTAAATATTATAAGTATAAGTATATTTATAAAGGCTTATTTAAGGTAGTTAAAGGTTATATAAGCGTTTTATATAAGTTTAAATTTAATATCTTTTTTTATTAAGTTTATAAGTAATATAGTAATTTTTAAAAAATCTTAAATAAAATATTAATAGTAATTAGCAAGTCCTAGGAAGCTTTATACTTACTTAATATTCTTAAGTAATTCCTAGTAATTAATTACTTTAAGTTTCTTAAGGTTTATTTAGATTTATCCTAGTGTAATAATATATCCTAAAAATATAACCTTTTATATATAAAAGTTATATTTCTTAGGTTCTACTAGGAATTTATTATTCTAAAGTATTTATAATACTTTTCTAATATATTCCTTATATTTTTCTAAGTTTTTAAAGTAAATAAGAATATTATTAAAATATATAATAGTAAAATAATCTATATAATCCTATAGTATATAATTAATTATTTTCTAGAAAAATACTAGGGTATTTATAAATCTAAAAGGCATTACTTAATATTTATAAAGTCTATATTTAATATAAAAGGCGGTTTTCTATTTATTACCTTTTTTAATATAAATAAGGTTATATACTCCTTTAAGGTTTAGTAAAGTAAAGATCTTAGCTTTTATAAATTAGTCTTTAATTTCTAAAATTAGGGGTAGTAGTATAATATTTTTCTTAATTATTATATTTAGTTATTAATAGTTTATAATAAGTTAAAGTTTACTATTCCTTTTAAGTATAAATATAACTAAATATCCTACTAAGGATTTAAAAGGTTTAATATAGCCTTTCTTTAGCTAGTCTTTAATTTATTTATTAAGTATTTTAAGCTTAATAGTACTTAAGTTATAGATTATATTAAATATTAAGACTTTATTATCTATAAGTTTAATCTTATAATCCTATTAATTATATTTTAGTAGTTTAATATTAAGTTTTTTATTAAAGACGTTTATATACTAAAGGTTTATTAATATATTTTTTAAATATTCCAGGGTATTTTAGTCTTAGTAGTAAAAATCCCTAACCTTTTATATAATTAAGTTAAAAAATCTAAGCTATTTCTTCTTAGGTTTTTTAATATATTTAACTATTCTTAAGAACTTTCGTAGTTTTACAGTAGGTACTTTTTTTATAACTTTTTCTATTTTTATATATTTTTATATATTTTTTTTATTTAATATAAAGGTCTCTAATCCTATTATTAAGGATATTATTATATTTTATTAATCCTCCTAATTTAATTATAGTTTCGCTAGGATATTAATTAGTTAGGCATAAGGTTACTATATTATATAGCCTTCCTCTTAATTAATATTAAGGTTATATAACTTTAGTTAATTATATTCTAAAAGTATATTATATCCTAAAATATTAGTAATATTAAACTTTAAGTAATTTAAGATTCTATTAAATTAGATTTTAAGGTAATTAATTTTATAATTAATAGTTTTATTATTATAGGTAAAGGGTTATTATTTAATATTAGTAAGTATATATAGTTTCTTTTTTTTATAATTAATTAACTTTAGGTAGTTAATAAGTTAAGGTATAATATAGCTTATTATAGCTCCTAAGTTTATATAAACTATAATTAGGTATCTTTTTAATATACTAGGTACTTAAAACTTTTATAATTTCTATCCTAATGTAACGAACCAGTATCTATATATTAGTATAGATAGTGCTTTTTCTAAGGAATAAACCTTAGAGTAGTTCTATAGTTTATATTAGCAGAGCGGCTAGGTCGGTAACGGGTAATTTTATTACTAGTTAGTAATATAAATAAAAGTAGATGTTTAGGTTTTAATCTAATTGTATTATAACGCTGTGTTTATGTAATAATAACTAGCTATCTAAGTATTCTAATAAGTAGTATAAAGTAAACTTATATACTTAATTAGCTAGGTTAGATTATTAAATAAATTAATAATCTGGTCCTAGATTATTAGAATTTTTAATAATCTATCCTTTAGGATTATTAAATTATTGAATAATTTAGTAATTCGTTCTTAATTAATTAGACGGTCTAACGTTTATCTAGGACCAGCTACCCTATAGGCCTATTGTTATAACTATAAGAGCCAGGTTATAATATAATATCCCCCTTCTATTAGTTTTATCTTTAAGACCTTACTATAAGTAATACATTCCCTACTCTCTTAGTAGGTTAGTGCTTTTTATTTTATTTTTATTACTTACTTAGTTAACTTACTTAACTATAATAGATTGTGTTTTTAAAAGTTTTTATTTAAAAATGCAGAAGCGGAAGAGTCTTTTTAAGTCTATCCTTAGGGGTACTAAGAAAATAGACAAGCGCTACTTATTCTATATCTCTAAGGAGTTTAATAAGTATTTATTATCTTTAGATAATTTTTTATAATATTCTAATTATATATAATTAAATAAATTATACTGTAATATAAAAGGTCTAACTATTGATTAATTAGACCAGGTGTCTGCTTAGTATTTTTAACTAAAAAATAAGCTTAAATCTGCTAAGAATACTTTAGCTAAAATAGCTGTAAAAGTTTTTTAATTATAAAAGTAAAAGAAGATTTAGTATAAGCAAATACGTTATACTATTACGCAGGGTATTACTAATTTAAAGGAGTTAGATAGGGTTAAGCGTAAGAAGGCGGAGGCTGCTTATTAGGCTGTAATATTATTACTTAATTTAACAGGTCCTATAACTATAGGTTCCGTAATTAATGCTATTAATTAAGGTATCTTTAACCCTTCTTTATTAAACTTAGACTTTAGTAAAAGTTATTTAAAAGGTCTTTTAAGTATTTAAGGTCCTTAATAAGTTGCTATAAGTTTTCTATTTTATTATAGCCTTTCTATTTTACTAGGTATTTAGTTTATTAGGTATTTTCGTTAAATTTTATTATTTTAAATTTCTTAACCTTGTATTTAAGTTCTTTACCCTAAATAACAATTTTATCTTATATAACTTTACTTATTTTTTTATTTACTAATACTTTTTTTAATAGTAAAATATAGAAATTTAGATATATAGTTCTTCCTCGTTATCCTAGGGTAAGTAGAAGATCTATTTTATAGTTAATAGGTCTAATTTTCTTTATAACTTTATAAAGTCTAAGTTTTTTAAAGTTAAGTTTATCACTTAGTTTATTAGTCCTAATATTAGGCTGTTTATTATTTTATAAGTATTAGAGTAGGTAGACTATATTTCCCTTTTTAAAGGTTAGTCCGCTAATCCTTCTAGTATTTACGAATTTAGCTATTTATTCTTTAATAAATTTAAGCTGTATTTATAATTCTTAATATAGTTCCTTAAATTTATTTACTATAATAATAGCTTTACTAGTATTTTCTCCTTTAATAGGAGGTCAGTGTAGATCTAGTTTAAACCTGTAGTTTACGTAAAACAGTAAGTAGTTTATAAATTCTACTGGTATACTATTATAGGATACTTAGGTAGTTAATAAGTATTCTACTTAATTATCTTAGTTAAAGTTAATATAATATTATAGGTAAGTCTTAATAATTTAGTTAATTTATTTTATTTATTTATCTATCTAGGGGTAATAAGCTATACTAGCCTTATATTTTAGTCTAATTTTTACTATAAGTAATTACTAGAATTTTAATATAAATATTAATCCTTTATTAGAAATAATCTTATTAGGTAATTTATAGTAGGCGTAGATATTTTAGAAAAAGATATAAGCTAGGTCTTCTGTAAAGTCTTTTTTAGTAATTAAGATAAAGTAAGTTATTTTTAAAAATTAGTTAACTATTATAAAGATATTATCTTATATTTTATTAATTATAGGTTCTTTAGAAGGTAGAAGCTTAATGATGTAATTAAATATTATTAATTTTTAATTTCTTACTGAAATTAGTAAGGGTTGTAGTTTTCCGTAAGGAAGGTAGCGTAATACCTTAGCTTATCTATATATTATATATTCTAATATAACCTTCTGTATCTATTTCTTAATATCTTTAAATTTAAAGTATTATATAATTTATTAAGTAGTTTTTTATATTCTATGGTATTCGTTAAGTTTATATATATAGACTGATTTTACTACTTTACTTTATAGGTCTTCTAGTACCTAGATAAGTCTATCTAGCGTTAGGTATCTAATATTTATAGCTATACCTTCTAGGTATTATTTATTTCCTTAATTCTTAACGTATTCTTTTATATTATTAATAATTAAATTATCTATTTTAATTTAGTATATTATATTAATTAATTAGATCGTAAGGTTTTTATACTAGTTTTTCTCTAGTACCTGGGCCTTAACTTCCGGAATTTCCTAAAAGTAGTTTAGTTATTTACTAAGTATATTAGCACGTTTATTATCTAAACTATTATAGTATTTAATAATAAGCTTAAACTTAGAGAGTTATTTATAATACTTAATTTATTTATAAAATAGTTCTTATATTATTATAAAGTAGGTAATATTCTAGTAGTCTATAAGGATAGTTACTGGAAATTAACTTCTTTTATAGTAATATCTTTAGTACTACTTACTAAGTGCTTAGTAAATAGTTATAAATTTTTTATTATAGATAGGATATCTAAGTTTTAATTTATTTAGTTTCTTAAAGAAGTAGGTAATAGGCCTAAGCTTTTTCTTAGGTATATTATCTAATTATTAAAGTACTCCACCGATTATAAAATCTAAGGCGTTAGTTTTAATTATAATAGATTTATATAGGTTAAATATTATAAATACTAGGGCAGTAATAAGGGCTTGTTTAAGGTGTTTAAAGGTAATTAAAGCGTCTTATATTAGTTTAAATTTAACGTTTTTCTATATTAAGTTTATAAGTAGCATAGTAATTTTTAAAAAGTCCTTAATAAAGCATTAGTAGTAATTAGTAAGTCTTAGAAAGCTTTATACTTACTTAACGTTTTTAGGTGGTTTTTAATTATTAATTACTTTAAGTTTCTTAAGGTTTATTTAAACTCTGCCTAAGGTAATAATATATCTTAAAAATATAACCTTCTGTATATAGAAGTTATATTTCTTAGGTTCTACTAGGAGTTAATTATCTTAGAGTATTTATAATACTTTTTTAATATATTCCTTATATTCTTTTAGGTTTTTAAAGTAGATAAAAATATTATTAAGGTATATAATAATAAAATAATCTACGTAGTCTTATAATACATAGTTAATTATTTTTTAAAAGAATACTGGAGTATTTATAAGTTTAAAAGGTATTACCTAATATTTATAAAGTCTATACTTAGTGCAGAAGGCAGTTTTCTATTTATTACCTTTTTTAATTTAAATAAGGTTATATACTCCTTTAAGATCTAGTAATATAAAAATCTTAGCTCCTATAAGCTAGTCTTTAATTTCTAAAATTAGTAATAGTAGTATAATATTTTTCTTAGTTATTATATTTAATTATTAGTAGTTTATAATAAGTTAAAGTTTACTATTCTTCTTAGGCATAAATATAACTGGATATCCTACTAAGGATTTAGAAGGTTTAATATAGCCCTTTTTCAGCTAGTCCCTAATTTACTTATTAAGTATCTTAAGCTTAGTAGTATTTAGGTTATAGATTTTATTAAATATTAGGACTTTATTATTTATAAGTTTAATTTTATAATCTTATTAATTATATTCTAATAGTCTAGTATTAAGTTCTTTATTAAAGACCTTTATATACTAAAGGTCTATTAGTATATTCTTTAAATATTTTAGGGTATTTTAGTCTTAGTGGTATAATTCCTTAACCTTCTGTATAATTAAGTTAAAAAATCTAAATTGTTTTTTTTTAAGTTTCTTAATGTATTTAATTATCCTTGGGAACTTTTATAGTTCTGCAGTAGGTACCTGTTTTATAACTATTTCTATTTCTGTATATTTTTATATCTTTTCTTTATTTAATACAGAGGTCTCTAATCCTATTGTCGGGGATATTGTTATATTTTATTAATCTTCCTAATCTAGTTATAATTTCGCTAGGAGATTAATTAGTTAGGCATAAGGTCGCTATATTATATAGCTTTCCTTCTAATTAATATTAAGGTTATATAACTTTAGCTAATTATACCTTAAAAGTATATTATATCCTAAGATATTAGTAATATTAAACTTTAAATAATCTAAGATTCTACTAAACTAGATTTTAAGGTAATCGGTCTTACAGTTAACAGTTCTATTATTATATATAAAGGGTTATTATTTAATATTAGTAAGTATATATAGTTTTTCCTTTTTATAGTTAGTTAACTTTAGGCAGTTAATAAGTTAAGGCGTAATATAGCTTATCGTAGCCCCTAAGTTTATATAGACTATAATTAAGTATTTTTTTAAAGTACTAGATACTTAAAACTTTTATAATTTCTACCCTAAGATTATATTTAGGTTATAATAGATTATATTATCTACGTTATTATAATAATTATTACCGTAGAGGTTAATAAATATATTATTTAGGTCTAAGGTAATCTATTTTAGCTTATAGTTTCAGATATTATAGTATTTACACTAGGTGCATCTAGGCTAAGGGACGTCTTTAGCAGTAAGCTTATAATACTTCCGAAGTTTATTCTAATTAATTTTTTATAATTTATTATTAATGCTATATTTTACAAAGTTAAACCCTTACTGTTCTAGGTTATAGGTAATATATGCAAGGGTATATTATTAGCGTTAGTGTTTTTTATAATAGTTTTTATTATAGAGTATAAACTTATTTTATTTATATTTTATAATCTTATAATCTTTATATTATTTTTAGAGTTTAAGTATAAAGTATTATTTATATAGTAGAAGTTTATAGTTAATAATATTAACTTTATTATATTAATCCATAATTAAGATATTATTAATATAGTAAAGGGCTAATTCTAATACCTTAGCCATTAGGTATTTGTCTACGTTAGTCTTAATATATTATTAAAACTAGTTTCCTAGTAGCTTAGTTTTATTGAAGGTGGTATGTAGGTTAATCTGCTTAATCTAGCCCTATTGTTTTAGGAGTCTCTAGTATTCTTTAAGTTTCTTTTATTAGATTATTTTATTATAGCGTTCCTAATCCACTGTAGTTATTTTACAGGGGTAGTAAATACTTTTAGGTTCTACTAATCTATATTAGTTATATATATATATTTTAAGGTTGTCAATTTCTTCCTAGGTTATCCCTTTATAAGGATTATATTATATTAGTAGTGCAGTATCTGGAAGATCCTTATTATATTATTATATAGCTTTATTTTATTCCTATTTATAAATAACTTTTTCCTTATTTTTAAAGTTAGGTAAGTTTTCTTATTCTATTATTCTATTATCTTTAAGGTGCGGTTATATAGCTGTAAGTTTTATATTATTAAGGGCTTACTGGACTAGTATTTGGGTATAGCTTATATTTTCTTAGTATTAGTTAGTTATAAATATAGTATATTAGTTCTTAATTTTTACTATTTCTTCTTAAGTAACTTCCTTAAAGGTATTTAAGGTTTAAGTATTATAAGGTCCTTTAGAAAACTATCCTAATCTTTATTTATTATTAAAGTATATTTAGTATTTATTATCGTAATATACTAAAAAGTATAGTATATTATAGTTTACTAAGGGTTATATAGTATTAATAGCTTAGTTTTCCTTAGGTTCTAGGATAAGTGTAAATTTCTTATTACTGTTTTTTTTAAGGCTTGGTAGTATTTCTTTATATATTTTTTCTTTCTATAGTTATAGTACTTAATATTCTTATATTATACTTTAATAATACTAAAATCTATAGGTCCTAGTTTTTTATTATTATATAATATAATATTCTACTTTTTCCCCTAGTTAGCGTTATTACTAAAGTAAAAGTATTTAGGAATTACTTTCTATATATTTCCTTCCCGTTTATATTCTTTACGTTACTTAAATAAGCGTTTATTAATACAGGTGGCTTTTTCGGAGAGTTTGTCTAAAGTATTAGGTAACTTATTTTAGTATAATTTATCCTTAATATTAGATTTTAGTCCTTAGTAGTAGAGTATATATTATACTTTATTATTTAGGTTAGTTCTAGCGGCTAGGTATATAAAGGCAGTTGTATATTTAGTATATAGTCTGGTTTACTTAATTTATAAAAGTGCTTCTTTTACTTCTTTAGCTTTATTAGTTTTCCTATATAGCTTTTTAAACTGTTTTTTAAAGGTAGTATATTTAGTAAATAGTTTATTAATATACTATTTCTTTAGTTCCTTAGTTTATTTAAAATCTTTAAGATATAGTTTAAATTAACTTTTAGTAGTTTTAGCTAAATAAGTTCCTATAGTTTAAACTTTTATAATATTACTAGCTATAGTAGTTAGAAAATAGCTAAAGTAGTTTCTTATATTTGTAAAGAATTTCTAAATTTACTTAGGGTCTTTTTTAAATTTATCCAGTAGTAGTAGTTTAATAATTTCTCTAGGTTTCCGTTAATATACTACAGAGGCTAGGTTTACTACAGGGTTTTTTACTAGTTGCTGTACTTAAAGAGTTATAATAGTAGCTGCTTAAGTAGTAACTGTTTTAAGTAGTTCTGCTACTTATTCTTTAAGTATTAGGAAGCGGTTGTCGGCTTTATCTTAGTTTATAAGTAGTTGCGGGGCTATTATAATATCTTTAGTAGTATTTTTAAAATTATTTTAAATTTTAATATTACTATTATAATTACTTTAAGCTTTGCTTTTATAATTAGTATTATTATTTAGGATTCTAAAGCTTATAAACTGCTAAGTCTTTAGTATTTTATTACCCATAGGTCTAAGGTGATTGTTTAAATAAGAGTTGTTATTATATAATAAACTAGTATTTATATATTAGTATAGATAGTGCTTTTTCTAAGGGATAAACCTTAGAGTAGTTTTATAGTTTATATTAGCGGAGCAGCTAGGTTAGTAATAGGTAATCTTATTACTAGCTAGTAATATAAATAAAAGTAGATGTCTAGGTTTTAATCTGATTATATTATAACGCTATGTTTATATAATAATAACTAGCTATTTAAGTATTCTAATAAGTGGTATAAAGTAAACTTATATACCTAGTTGGCTGGGTTGGATTATTGAATGAATTGATAATCTGGTCCTGGATTATTAGAATTTCTGATAATCTGTCCTTTAGGATTATTGGATTATTAAATAATTTGGTAATCTGTTCCTGATTGGTTAGATGGTCCGACGTTTATCCGGGACCGGCTACCCTGTAGGCCTATTGTCGCGACTATAAGAGCTGGGTCGTGACACCTCAGATAATATTTAAGTTATAGTACATTATATTATCTACGTTATTATAGTAATTATTACCGTAGGGATTAATAATTATATTATCTAAGTCTAAGGTAATTTATCTTAATTTATGGTTTTAAATATTATAGTATTTACACTAGGTATATCTAGGTTAAGGGATATTTTTAGTAGTAAGCTTATAATACTTTTAAAGGTTATTCTAATTAATTTTTTATAACTTTTTATTAATACTATATTTTATAATATTAAATCCTTATTAGTTTAGGTTATAGGTAATATATATAAGGGCGTAGTATTAGTATTAATACTTTTAGTAATAGTCTTTATTATAAAATATAAATTCTTTTTATTTATATTCTACTGCTCTATAATCTTTATATTATTTTTAAAGTTTAGGTATAATATATTACTTATATAGTAGGAGTTTATAGTTAATAATATTAGCTTTATTATATTAATTTATAAGTAGAATATTATTTATATAGTAGAGGGCTATTTCTTATATATTTAATTTAGGATATAAGGTATTTTTATTATTAAAATATTATTAAAATTCCTTTCCTACTACCTGGATTCTATTGTAGGCGTTAGTTATATTAGTTTTAGGAATTCTTCTTTATTATTCTAAAAGTTCTTATAGTATAGGGCTTCCTAGGGATGTAGTATTTAGAAGATTATTATTATCTTTTATATTATAGTTATCTTCGGAAGGTTTTTATCTATAAGGGTATCCTAGTCCCTGGGGTTCTTAAGATCTGCAGTTCTTATATAGGTTAGTAATATTAAGGTTTATATATTCTATATTATAGTCCTATATTATAGTATTTTAAAAGTTATTACATTATTATATAATTTCCTATTATTCCTATTTATAAATAACTTCTTCTTTATCTTTAAAGCTAAATAGGTTTTTTCATTTAATTTTTATTATTTTTTTTTAAGTAACTTCCTTAAGTATATTTAAGGTATTCTTTAGTCCTTTAAAGTACTAACTTAATTTCTATTTATTATTAAAGTAGGTTTAGTATTTATTATTATAGTATACTAAGAAGTATAATAGTTTATACTTTACTAAGGGTTATATAATATTAATAGCTTAGTTTTCCTCAGGTTCTAGGATAAGTGTAAATTTTTTATTACTATCTTTCTTTAGGGCTTAGTAGTATTTTTTTATATATCCTTTTTTTCTATAGTTATAGTATTTAATATTCTTACGTTAAGCTTTAATAATGCTAAGGTTTATTAATCCTAGTTTTCTATTATTATATAATATAATATTCTATTTTTTTTCTTAGTTAGTATTATTACTAAAGTAAAGGTACTTAGGGATTATTTTTTATATATTTCCTTTTTATTTATATTCTTTATATTATTTAAACAGGCGTTTATTAATATAAGTAGCTTTTTTAAAGAGTTTATTTAGAGTATTAGGTAATTTATTTTAGTATAGCTTATCTTTAACGTTAGATTTTAGTGCTTAGTAATAGAGTATATATTATACCTTATTATTTAAGTTAGTTCTAGTAGCTGGATATATAAAGGCAGCTGTATATTTAGCGTATAACCTAGTTTATTTAATCTATAAAAGTATTTTTTTTACATCTTTAGCTTTATTAATTTTTCTATATAGCTTTTTAAGCTATTTTTTAAAAATAATATAGTTATTAAATAGTTTATTAGTATATTATTTCTTTAGTTTTTTAATTTATTTAAAATCCCTAAGATATAATTTAAACTAATTTTTAATAGTTTTAGCTAAACAGGTTCCTATAGTTTAAACTTTTATTATATTACTAGCTATAGTAATTAAAAAATAACTAAAGTAGTTTTTTATATTTATAAAGAATTTCTAAATTTACTTAAGGTCTTTTTTAAATTTATCTAATAGTAGTAGTTTAATAATTTCTCTAAGTTTTTATTAATATATTACAGGGGCTAGGTTTACTATAGAGTTTCCTACCTATTGCTAATTTTAAAGAGTTATAATAGTAGCTGCTTAAGCAGTAACTATTATAAGTAGTTCCGCTACTTATTCTTTAAGTATTATGAAGCGGTTATTAGCCTTATCTTAGTTAGCAGGTAGTTATAGCGTTATTATAACGTCTTTAGTAATATTTTTAAAATTATTTTAGATTTTAATATTACTATTATAATTACTTTAAGCTTTACTTTTGTAATTAGTATTATTATTTAGAACTCTAAAGCTTATAAACTATTAAGTTTTTAATATTTTATTACCCATAGGTCTAAGGTAACTGTCTAAATAAGAGTTATTATTATATAATAAACTAGTATCTATAGGTTAGTATAAACAGTGCTTTCTAAAGGATAAACCTTTAAATAGTTCTAAGGTTTATATTAGCAAAGCAGTTAGGTTAGTAAATAGGTAAATCTATTACTAGCAGTAGAATAAAGTATTTGAATATTTAATTTAAATACTATTATATTAATAATAACTAGCTATTTAAGTATTCTAATAAGTAATATAAAGTAAACTTATATATCTAGTTGTATATTCTAGATTGTGTTAAAAAGCTGGCTTTCCTAGCTTTCCCGTGGTGGATTATTTAGAAAGCTAGCTTTCCTAGCTTTCCTATTAAGGAGTGCCAACAGCCTTTATTAGCTTATCGGCCTATAGTTAATCTGGTTCCGGCTAACCTATTGGCCTATTGTTACGACTATAAAATTCGGGTCGTGATAAGTTAGTAAATATATTAATAAAAAACTCCTTCTTAGGATCTTTGTTATTAAATTATAATATACTACAGCTTTAGTAAAGAGAATAATTTAACTTTTCCTTTTTATTAAAAATAATAAAGTTATTAAAGTAGCCTTAGACTTTAAAAACTTTTTAAAGTTAAAGGTAGTAGAAAAATATTTTAAGTTTTTTAATAGCCTCCTTAGGTTTACCCTCCTTACTTATTTAAATAAGTTATAAAATAAATAAAGTAATATAGGCTAAGGAGCTATTACTTATTATAACTTTAAAAAAACTATAATATATAGCCCTTTTACTAATATAAAGGTTTATAATACTAAAGTAGTTAATACCTTTAAAGTTATAAAATTAATTAAAGTATATACTTTTATAAACCTAAATATTTAAAAGATTTTACTTTTCCTAAATAACTTAGTAGTAGTAGATAAAATACTAAGGCTAACCTCTGCCTTATCTTAAGGAGCTTATATAAGGCTATATTAAATTACTTAAAAATTATTTTTATAAGTAATTGCTAAAGTAACTTAAGTCTTAGGTTATAAAAATATACTAAAAAATAAAAAAGCTAATTATTTAATAAAAACTCTTTTACTACTTAAGAAATTATTTTACTATTACTTTTATTAAAAAGTAAGTAAAGAAAAAATCTAAAAAAATCTAAAATATTAATTAAAAAGGTAATTACTTAAAGTTTTATAAAATAAGTAAATAAAACTTTTATAAAGCTTTTTTTATATTTTTTAAACTATACCTTTTATATTTAATTTTATATAAGCTATTTGTAACGAACTAGTATCTATAGGTTAGTATAGACAGTGTTTTCTAAGGGATAAACCTTTGAATAGTTCTAGGGTTTATATTAGCGGAGCGGTTAGGTCGGTAGACGGGTAAATCTATTACTAGCAGTAGAATAAAGTATCTGAATGTTTAATCTAGCGCAAGGTTACTATATTACGTAGCCTTCCTCTTAATTAATATTAGGGTTATGTAACTTTAGCTAATTATATCCTAAGAGTACGTTATATCCTAAGATATTAGTAATATTAAACTTTAAGTAATTTAAGATTTTACTAAATTGGATTTTAAGGTAATCAGTCTTGCGGTTAACAGTTCCGTTATTATAGGTAAAAGGTTATTATTTAATATTAGCAAGTATATATAGTTTTTTTTTCTTTTGGTTAATTAACTTTAGGCAGTTAATAAGTTAAGGCATAATATAGCTTATTATAGCTCCTAAGTTTATGTAGACTGTAATTAGGTATTTTTCTAGTATACTAAGTACTTAGAATTTTTATAATTTCTATTTTAAAATAGTATTTAAGTTATAGTAGATTATATTATTTACGTTATTAGAGTAATTATTACTATAAAGGTTAATAATTATATTATTTAGGTCTAAGGTAATTTATTTTAGTTTATAATTTTAAATATTATAGTATTTGCACTAGGTATATTTAGGCTTTAGGATATACTTATTAGTAAGCTTATAGTATTTCTAAAGGTTTTTCTAGCTAATTTTTAATATCTTAGTATTAATACTATATCTACTAGTGTGTTTTTTAAAGTTAAAGCCTTATTAAGCTAGGTTTTTTATAATATATATAAGTTTATAGCGTTAAATTTAGTATCTTATGTAATTATCTTTATTATAAAGGGTAAATTCTTCTTATTTATATTCTACTGCTTTATAATCCTTATACTATTCCTATAATTTAAGTATAACGTATTATTTATATAGTAGGAGTTTATAGTTAATAATATTAACTTTATTATACTAATTTATAAGTAAAATATTATTTATATAGTAAAAGGTTATTTTTTATATTTTTAGTTTAGGGTATAAGGTGTTTTTATTATTAAAATATTATTAAAACTCTCTTCCTACTACTTAAATTCTATTATAGGTATTAGTTACATTAATCCTTAGGATCCTTTCCTATTATTTAAGGAGTTTCTATAGTATAAAGCTTCCTAGAGGTATAGTATCTAAAAAGCTATTATTATCTTTAAAAGGTTCCTATCTATAAAGGTATCCTAGTCCCTGGGGTTCTTAGGATCTGTAGTTCTTATATAAATTAGTAATATTAAGGTCTATATACCCCGTATTATAATTCTATATTATAGTATCTTAGAAGTTATTATATTATTACGCAGCTTTTTATTATTCCTATTTCTAAATAACTTCTTCTTTATCTTTAAAGTTAAGCGAATTTTTATATTTTATTATTTTATTATTATTTAAGTATAATTAGGTAACTATAAGTTTTATATTATTAAGGTTTTGCTAAACTAGCGTTCCGTTGTAATTTATGTTTTCTTAATGTCGGCTATTATTTATAAATGCAGCATATTAATGTTTAATTTCTACTATATTTCTTTAGGTAATTTCCTTAAGTATATTTAAAGCTTATATATATTGCTTAAGTCCCTTTAGAAACTATCCTAAGCCTTACTTATTACTAAGGTATATTTAATATTTATTATTATAATATATTAAAAAGTATAGTATATTATAGTTTACTAAGGGTTATATAATATTAATAGCTTAGTTTTCCTTAGGTTTTAAAATAAATATGAATTTTTTATTATTATCTTTCTTTAGGGCTTAGTAGTATTTTTTTATATATATTTTTTTTCCTATAGTTATAGTATTTAATATTTTTACATTAGGTCTTAATAATACTAAAGTTTATTAGTCCTGGTTTTTTATTATTATATAATATAATATTTTATTTCTTTCCTTAGTTAATATTATTACTAAAGTAAAAGTACTTAGGGATTATTTTCTATATATTTCCTTTTTACTTACGTTCTTTATATTACTTAAATAAATATTTATTAATATAAGTAGTTTTTTTAAAGAGTTTATCTAGAGTATTAGGTAGCTTATTTTAATATAATTTATCTTTAATATTAAACTTTAATCCTTAGTAATAAAGTATATACTATACTTTATTATTTAAGTTAGTTCTAATAATTAAATATATAAAAGTAGCTATATACTTAATATATAGTCTAGTTTACTTAACTTATAGGAGTACTTCTTTTACTTCTTTAGCTTTATTAGTTTTTTTATATAGCTTTTTAAACTATTTTTTAAAAGTAGTATATTTATTAAATAGTTTATTAATATACTACTTCTTTAGTTTCTAAGTTTATTTAAAATCCCTAAGATATAGTTTAAACTAATCTTTAGTAATTTTAGCTAAATAAGTTCCTATAGTTTAAACTTTTATTATATTACTAGCTATAGTAATTAAAAAATAGCTAAAGTAGTTTTTTATATTTATAAAGAATTTTTAAATTTACTTAGGGTCTTCTTTAAATTTATTTAGTAGTAGTAGTTTAATAATTTCTCTAGGTTTTTATTAACGTACTACGGGGGCTGGGTTTACTACAGGGTTTCCTACTAATTACCAACTTTAAAAAGTTATAATAGTAGCTGCTTAAGCGGCAACTATTATAAACAGTTCTACTACTTATTTTTTAAGTATTATAAAGCAGTTGTTGGCCTTATCTTAGTTAGCAGGTAGTTGTAAAGCTATTATAATATCTTTAGTAATATTTTTAAAATTATTTTAGATTTTAATATTACTATTATAACTACTTTAAGCTTTGCTTTTATAATTAATATTATTATTTAAAACTCTAAAGCTTATAAACTACTAAGTTTTTAATATTTTATTACTTATAGGTCTAAGGTAATTATCTAAATAAGAGTTATTATTATATAATAAACTAATATTTATAAATTAGTATAAATAGTGTTTTTTAAAGGATAAACCTTTAAATAGTTCTAGGGTTTATATTAGCGGAGCGGTTAGGTTAGTAAATAGGTAAATTTATTACTAGCGGTAGAATAAAGTATTTAAATATTTAATCTAAATACTATTATATTAATAATAACTAGCTATCTAAGTATTCTAATAAGTAATATAAAGTAAACTTATATATTTAATTATATATCCTAAATTATTATAAATTATTAATAATTTTCATTGATCCTGGGGGTAAATTAATATAGATTACCATTAATTCCCATTAACTATACCTTAATAGGTTAGCTAGTCCGATGTTTATCCGCAAGCGCCTACCCTATAGGCCTGTTGTTGCAACCATAAAGGTTGGGTCGTGACACTATTAGCTAAAAAATTTAAATATAAAGACTTTATAAAACATTATAAAAGATTTAAATATAATACTAAACTTATATATAAGTATAATAAACTAAAAATATAAAGATATTTTATAAAGTATTATATAGTAGCCCCCTTCCTCCTTAATATATTAAAAAAAAAAGTATACTTTAAAACTACTTATATTTAATACCTCCTTAGCAACAAAGGATATAAGAATTTCTAAAAGTTAATAAAAAATATAAGCCTATACAGCCCCCCTTTTACAAAAATAAATATATAAAATAGATTAATACTTCCTTATTTCCTTTATTATATTAAAATGCAGTAAATACCTAATTTAAACTCAGCAGCTCCTACCGTCCTAGTGCCTAAATAAGGACTTATGTAACTAACTTATTTAGTAGACGTTAATAATAAAACAAATAAACAAACAAACAAACTTCCTCTTCTGTGTTTGTCATTTCCAATTTTATATCAGCCCAATGACCAACTGGCCATGGGGTGGTCATCATTTATAAAATGAATGAAAGCGATCTTCAACTGACAGCCAGCTAATGAGGAGAGTGAACTTCTGATTCTGATTAGCTATCAATAGATTCACAGACTTTCTGGCCTCGCTGGAAAGCCTCATCTCAATTGGTGGGTTTTGTGGAGTAATTAAGAGACTTTGTCAGTATTTCGAATCATATTAGGTATATGTATAGAGACAAGTGTTCTAGAGAATATGCTTTCTATATCTGTGAGCAGTGGAGATTGTAAATTTTACATTACAACCCTAAGGAATACTATCTGCGGGTATATCGTGTTGAAGCCTACGCGTATGCTGTGTGCCTGATCTAGATTCGCTCACCCACAAAAGGCATTTACCATTTTAGGCAATATAAGTAGCAATTTTTATCTGCCATTTGCTACTACTAGATGGAAGGCTGCCTCCTTGGAAACTTTACCCGCACTATACCTATACCCACTGAGCATTGTATTTTTCGCATTGCCGGCAGCAATATACCTAGTATAAATATATATTCTAGATCATGACTAGCTTATATTATATACCTATTTGAATCAATTTTCATTTCTAAAAACAGTTGGTCTATGTTATTTTATAAGGGCATCTTTGGCAGACGTGGATGTGAAGTTTAGAGGATGCTCTGTGAACGTTTGAGGGGTGGGACCAGATTGGGAATTTTAGTTCAATGAGTCAACAGCATTTAATAGTTTGTAGTAGATTTAACTTCCTGTATGTAACGCATTCAGGGGAACTCGTGATAGATATGCATGAGGCACCATCTGAACCACATTCTTAAAAAGCTGGGAGCTCGATCACAAGTACTTGCTGCAGAATTTTAAACATGTGCCTCGTATTTTAAACTTCTATCAGAGTAGTATTCTAAGAATATCATTCCTGAAGAGGCTCCAGATGCTGAGAAAATCCCGACATATACTTCATGCCTGAATCGCACATAATGGCCACAACAGTAGATCCAGGCTTGAGACCTTCTGCTACACGCAATGCGGCTGTCACGTTGGCTCCCGTTGAAAGCCCGCAGAATAACCCTTCTTCACGAGATAACCGAAATGCCATGGCCCTTGCATCTGCCGTCGACACTCCCTGGAATCCATCTGCGATACCTTCATACCATAATGGTACAACATATCCAGCTCCTATACCATCAATGTTGTGAGATCCCGACGGACCGCCCGATAGTACAGCAGATTCTGCTGGCTCAACGGCGATGAAGTGGATGTTACTGTCAAGCTGACGGAGGCGTTCTGATATACCTCGAAGAGCAGCTCCTGATCCGACGCTCTGCACAAAAGCGTCGATGCGGCCCTCGGCCTGTTCATAAATCTCATCCGCGAGTTTCGTATACGCAGATAGTTGATCGGTGTTATCCATCTGAGCAGTGATATAAGCTCCCGTTTTGGCGGCTATAGATTTTGCCTCCCGAATCATGTCCTTGGTCAGCTTCTCAGTTTGCTTGCCATTATCACTTGGTATAATGGTCAACTTGGCGCCGAGGAGCCTCATGTGATCAAGCTTCTCCTTAGCAAAGGCATCCGATGTCACCAGATGAAGCGAGTATTTCTTGACGGAGCAAATCAACGCCAGCGAAACTCCTGTGCTACCACCAGTGTATTCAACAACAGCACCGCCTGGCTTAAGACGGCCATCCTTTTCGGCGGCAGTAATCATTGCAAGAGCCATACGGTCTTTCATACTGCCAGTTGGATTGCTGCTTTCAATTTTCAGAAGAATGCGAACTCCATTTGACGGGATAACATTCTGAAGCTGTATCATGGAAGTGTTTCCGATCGTATCAAGTATATTAGATCGCACTGAAGCCATGTTTTTAATCGTGCCAATAGGTCCTGACTGCAATTCTCTTTCTGTTTGACTATGATTTTCTGAAACAAGTATCAGTCAATAGCCTTATTGTGGTAGTGAGGACCACAACTGTCAAGCTTGAAAGTTGTTGATGGGGGAATAATAGATCTAGGACTTACAAGGTGGTAGAAGAGCACAATGGAAGCATGAATGAAGAATTCCGGGGTAACAAACGGCGAAGTAAATTGTTGATTCTTTTACCATCATAAAACCGGTGGTTCGATTATATATACCACTGTTTCTCTCCGTGTTAGTTGTCTTGCTCCCAATAGTTATCTTTTGTCCAAAATATTGATTAGTTTTCTCTACCACTAAGGGACTACTTTACAAGGGTACTGCTGTCCGTAATCAGTATAGCGCCAATATGTAGGCAATCTGCGAGGCTACTGGTTTCCAAATGGAGGAAAGAAGTTGATTCAGTTAACAAAGTTTTAGATAAAAACCCGTTATATTCTGACAAATGCATCGATTGCTTCTATAAACTATGACAATTCGACCCGTTGGTTATGTTAACGATGTACTCTCATTTATCCCTCATGTTGTGCGACAACTCGTGAACACACACATTTAATAATCAGGTCTTTTTAGTGGCGTTCAACTTCACCAGGCTGTCTTATTCAAGTGTACATATCTAACTTCCTTTATGATAGAAAAGAATGTCGGTACTTCATGATATCAGCATAGTATATTGGTGTTAGACTTATGCATTAAATGCTGCGCCATTATGCCCTCCCAACGAGTTTAGCTAGCGGTTCTACGATGGATACATCCCGCACAAACCTGCTAAAACCACCATTCTTCCAGCAGATATACTTACCAGCCTTTCAACCAACATCTCTCTGTGAACAGTAGCTCAAGTCGTTAAGACTACTTACTCATCCTCTTCAGTTTGAATATTATCTCACGTGAATGATGGCTCTCTGGCCCCCAATGTCGCTTATCTCATGTGTTTGGCTGTCTGTTGCATTTAACCATTGCGGAATGCGGGGTAGTGGCCGTCTACAGCTGGCTACAATGTTGAGATTGGACGACAGACAACAAAGTATGGAGGACAATGCCCCGGAACAAAATAGCGCAGAATAACCGTTCGTCACTTTTCAAGCCTCGCGCAAAAGTATTGGACTATTGAGCATACTTGGGCCACTAGAACACGTGGAAATATTTGAGTGTGACAGCAGCAGATGGCAGAAGTGGCGTCTGGTGTAGCCAGAACTTCGGTTGGATTCCTTCTTTTTTCGTCTAAACGCCTGTTGAATGCTGAACTAATGGCCTTTCTACCCTCCTACTCGTCGTTCGGGCTAATTCAGGCGTCTTGCTTTGCTACATTCGGGGACAAACAATCCGCAAATACTCCGTAGCTCGCCTTGGTTGATTCAACCGCCAGCCGGGTAAGATCGCCTGATAACGTGAATTCCGTGCTAATGAGTCTCGGGTAATCCGAATTTGACAATAGCCGGAGGACCTCTTCCTCGTATATAAGGAAACAAGTATAGAGTACGAGAAACATGTCACAGGTGATGTAGATTTCCTTAATATTGTGCCAAGCCTAGCGCGCAATATATATGCCTCCCCCGCCAATACCTATAATACCATCTCTCTCTCTTGGTGTTCTCTATTTTCCCCCTCACGGCCCCGAATAAGCTCACGCACACTCTGCGGAATCGGGATAAAGGCTCATTGAGATTTGCGTAATGGCGGGTATTGCAATTTTAGGAGCTGGCATTTTTGCCACAGAAGGTAACAAACTGCCTCTGGCTATTGGCAAGGGTAATAAGCGTACATGACACTAACTCGCTCACCAGAACACCTGCCCGCGCTTGTGCTAAACAAGGCGAACATCAAGGTAGTCTATTCCCGTTCTAAATCAACTGCATCTACACTTGTAGCAGAAGCAAGCAAGCTCGGTGTCACCAATCTTGAGCTTTACTCAGAAGACACCTCTGGGCATACGCTCGATGATCTTCTTAAGCGCAGCGATATTGAAGCAGTAGTCATCGTTTTGCCAATTCTGGTGCAACCGTCAATCGTCAGGCGCTGCTTAGCTGCCGGGAAGCATGTACTTTGCGAAAAGCCAATCGCCAAAGATGTCGCAACTGCTCGCGAATTGATCGACGACTACAAAACGCTGTACGCAAGCAAAGGACTCATTTTCAACATTGCTGAGCAATTCAGATTTATGCACGAGTTTGAACTTGGTCGAAAATGGATCGTGGAAGAAAAAGCAGTCGGTGATATTACCCAGGCACACCTCAAAATATGGCGCAATCAGCCTCCTGAGGGAAAATGGTACGAAACACCGTGGCGAAAAGTGCCGGAATACCAAGGCGGTTTCTTGCTTGATGGTGGAGTGCATCAAACTGCTATGCTTCGCTACATTTCAGGCCAAGAGGTTGTTGAGACAGCGGGGTTTGCCCGTCAGGTTTTGCCCCATTTGCCGCCTCTCGATACTCTCAATGCCGGCATCCTCCTAAGTGGTGGGGGAACTGGGACCATCTCAATGTCATTTGCATCAACGCGACGAGCTTCGGAGCTTACTATTATCGGATCAAAGGGCAGCTTCTTCCTGACTGATGGCCCCGATGGTTTCATATTGTCTCTGGATCTTGCTACAGGAGAGAGTAGATCAGAGACAATAAGAAGCGAAGGGGTAGAACTGGAAATTAAAGCATTCCTGAAGGCTGTTAAAGCCGGGAAATCGGAAAAGAAGGCGGGCCCAGAAGAAGCACTGAACGACCTGGCAATTATAGAGAGCATGTGCAATGGCGGGGGCAAAGTAGAATTATACTAGAACGAACTCCGTCTTCTTCATTTTGGTGAGAATTTACAGCTAAATCATGGACTGTTGTGTAATACAATAGAGCGAATATGTAATATGCATGCATTTGTTCGAAATGGGTGGACTGTTGACAACGAATCCGAGGAATATCCACTGAAACAACAATTAGAGAGATAGTAGTGGGTACAACTCTACCTCAATATATAAGGTAAACAACTGATATGACGATTTATCTATATACATACATAGAGATATATACTTTGAAGAGGGCGAGAGTGTCCCGCTCGTCAACACACCACTTTGAGGTTCCAGTCGAACCTCTTGGAGGGGTAATAGAGCGATGTTTCCCGAAGAGAGCACCGCCCCTGCGTAGTTGACAAATTATTTAGACAATTTATATGTTTCTACACATGCAAGCTTCAATTTAAGTTGACGATAGTGAATGGCTAACAAATGTTAATAACTTATAAACCGACGTACTGCTTGTTTATGTAGGTAGCATATGCGATTTGCGTCCTCAGTCTGCCCAAAATGATGGTTTAGCCGATCAGGTGATCGGCAAACACAGCGGCTGAATGGAAGATTTAGCAAGAGGGGTTCAATATTCAGAAGCCAAAACAGTAATGATGCTCGTAGCCTCATCGCTTATCTCCAAAACTTGGATATTGCCGAAGCTTCATTCCCAATCTCTCGTGAACAACGTCTGATCGCATGTCCCCGTGAGTGGAGAAAATATCACTATGAAAGTGCGGAGAAGGAGATCTAACATATTGTTTCTGGGGAAATGATCTGGATTTCCCGGTAGCAGTTCCTGGGGAAGCCATGCTAAGCTGTGGGGGAGCCGTGCATTTCGGGGGCTAGTAGTACAGGTGGAACTTGCATATAACTGCATGGCCCCTCTTCACCGAGACGGGGAGATCAATGCCAAATTTCAGCTTAATTTAATGTCATAGGAGGCCTTGATCAGGCTTATTTCCTCCATCATGGATAGCCCAAAGGCATTGAACCAACATGACATTGTTCATGATGTTATTCATGATGAGGATCCGGACCCCATCAAAGTCACGACGCAGAGTTGCATGACGGAGTCACGCTTGCAAGCTGCCTTGCTAAGGGAGAACCCTCGTGTATTCCGAAAGAGCTTTTTGAAGCTCTACGGGTGCATTTTTGTTGGATACTTGTGTTCGGCAACAAATGGATTCGACTCCAACACATTTGGTGAGTTTATAATGCGATGACAACATCATTGCATCCCTATGCTAATGCCACCTTAGGAGGCTTATCGGCTATCCCTCAGTTTACTAAATACTTTGGCATCGACACACATAATCAAGGCCTTGTTGCAGCTCTCTATGTCATAGGCAACATAGCAGGCTCTTTCTTCGCTGGGCCTTGCTCCGACACATATGGCCGCCGTGTAGGCATGGCTATTGGATCGGCCATCTGCGTGGTCGGTGCCATTCTCCAGACTGCTGGTACAAATTTGTCCATGCTCATGGGAGGCCGATTTATTCTAGGCATGGGTGCGGTGCTTGTTCAAACAGCCGGCCCCAGTTATGTCGTGGAAATGTCTTATCCCAAATATCGTGCCCAACTTACTGGTGGTTATCAAGCTTGCTTCTTCCTTGGTACCATAGTGTCTACTTGGCTGGAATATGGACTGAATCATGCCAAAACCACACTTTCGTATCCCTGGAGACTTCCTCTTGCGATCTAGGGTCTCCCATCCGTCATTATCTTATGTGCCGTTTGGTTCATACCTGAAAGCCCCCGATGGTATGCACAGCAGCATTTGTTTCCCATGTTCCTATCAGATAATGCTAACAAAGATAATAGGTATGTCGGCCAAGGACGAATAGCTGAAGCTAAAAGTATACTCATCAAGTATCATGGTGATGGAGACCCAGATGCTCTTGTCGCGAACCTCGAACTACAAGAAATGATCGAAGTTATTGAAGTCGATGGCTCTGATAAACGATGGTGGGATTTTAGGTCGCTATTTAACACCAGAGCAGCACGGTATCGAACATTTCTCGTTACTTGTATCGCCTGGTTCGGAGAACTCGACTTGCCGCCAACAAGTTATTACTTTCCGCTAATGGGTATGTCTTCCCTGTTATGATACATTGATCTGCCAGATTATTCTTGATTCTCACACGAATGATACAGTCAAGACGGTTGGTATCACGGATGTCAACACCCAACTACTCTTAAACGCGATCCAAACTCCAGTTATGGCGGCTGCTGCACTCTGTGGACTTAGTGTTGTGCACAAGTTTGGTCGCCGCAAACTTCTCATGTTTTCCAGTGCTGGAATGTCCGTGTCCATTGCAATCATAACGGCATGCACTGCTCTACAGGCTGGGAGACCTGCCGTCGGCGGGACTGGTATCGCTTTTCTTTACATTTTTCTCATCGTTTTCGCTTTCGCCTGGGTATGTTTTCGCTCTAGGAGTTCCTAGGGATGCCGCTGACTATTTCTGCTTTACGATAGACTCCAATGCAATCGCTCTACCCGGTTGAAGTTCTCTCTTTCAATTCCAGAGCCAAGGGCATGGCTTATTTGGCATTCATGAACAATGCTGTCAAGGTCATGAATACGTACGTTCCACCAATTGCCATCGCCAATGCCGGCTGGAAATACTACCTCCTCTACGTCTTTTGGGACGCGTTTGGCGTCGTCGTCATTTATTTCTTTTTCGTTGAAACGAGGGGCTGGAGCTTGGAAGAAATTGAAGACCTGTTCCAAGCAAAGAACCCTGTTAAAGCAAGTCTTGAGAAGAAGAACATTAGTGTCGCACATGATGGAACCATCACACATGTTCAAGATAATGGAAACGATGCTTGAGAAGGGCAACCGAAGGATGTTTTAATGATTATACGAATGTTTTTAACAAATAATGAGTTCATAACAGTGTCTCCCAGTTAGTTTCTAATGCTAATTCTGATTCATCAATTACCTCGCAATTTGCTAGTCGGCGGGCACTTCACATGATCCATCGCGTACGAGAATACAATCTCAAATACAGACTGTAAAAATGCACAAACTGACGATCGTATTCTTTGGTTACAATCTCATTTCACAGTCCGACTATTGGATCACGTGGGCCAGTACTAATCTTAGTTTCCATCACCAGCTTCCCCCGCAATTTCTCAGCTGTCTCTTCATGTTACATGCAATTTCTTGGTCATACGTCTTATTCGAAGGTATAGCAGCCCATGATTGGTTGTAATTCCTACAATCATGATACAGCATCCTCGACGTTGACCGTCGCCGGGGTGTTGCAATCATGGCGCCAGCGCAAGAGGTTCATAGGCGGGTCAGAACTGGTGAGAATCCCGCCACCTTCTTAAACATATATAAGGCTGCTAATCCCCCTCTAGGCTGGTGAGCTAAATGACAATGCGATAAACAAGTCTTCAACGATGCTAATTACAGCTTGCATTGACAAGTATTACATGTCGGAAGCGACATATGAAGTGTTGGTTTATGTTGGGCTACAATTGGGCTTGTCGTAATTACTAACACGATCAAGGCGATGAACGGAAACCTCAATGTCGGCACTGCGAAATCAGTCGCCGTGTTTGCGAATATGAGACCCTCGACAATTCCGCCCTGCGCGAGGACGGCAATGGGCTATTCCAGTTCTCAGCAGATCACGTCTGGCTAGAGACACCGTCAGAGAGTAAGCACTTGTTTTCTACATCTATCTCAAAGAGCTGCTTGAATTGATCGAAGGCAGTCACATTTATTCATTCTGTTGATGTCGCCGATGACGATAATGAAGAACAGCCATTGAATGCACTGGTGCGGGGACACGCGGCCAACCAATCGTCAATCAACAAAATACTCGATCAACCAGCAAATGGTAATAAAGATTGTCTCACCCCATACAATATTGCATGCTAAATAACATTGCAGAATTATCGCCCAATATTTCTGTACCGGAATCGGGAAGGGACGATATGGTTCCGATCTTAACCCCCGGGCCATCTCGTGAGGCTGCTAATTTTGCATCGCCTCATTCATTTACGAGCGGCACTAGCATGGAAACCATTGATCCAGTGAAATCACTTATCCTCAGACGGACCTCGGGATCTGCTATATATACACAAGGTCCAGCTGAGCCTCTCGGAGATCCGCTGACAGCCCGCCTCCTCCATCATTACATCAATAACTTGGCTTGTTGGGTATCTATCCATCTTCATCTTCATCATTATGTTTGTGCTAATCTTGTGTAGCTTGATGTAAATGATCCGCAGCGCCAATTCGAGACATTTGTACCTTACCTTGCGATGAGTTGTCCTATCCTACTCCACGCCGTTCTTGCATTTTCGGCATGCCATCTCAATCGACTAGACGGATCCTGTGATGAGTTTTATGCTGCTCATTATCTTGGTTTATGTGTCCAAGGCCTTATACCAGCGTTGGCCGACCCGTCTACGACTCTCGATAACGTACTGCCAATATCCACCGTCATTCTTAGGATGTATGAGATGATGAGCTATGAAACAGATCATCAGAGACATCTTCGGGGGTGCTCATCTTTATTTACACACAACCGAAAGAACATTGGCTATCGGGCGCTCAAAAGGACAGCATTTTGGACCTATTTCCGTGAGGAGATTATGGTTGCTCTTGCAACAGGGAAGCCAACCACCATCGGTCCCCGCAATTGGAAAGTTGACATTACGTGGGGCGGTGATACAGATCACGTAAAAACAGAGAAAATGACCATGTTGACGGCTGAAGTAATAGATTACTGCTTTTCTCGATACCCTGGAAGTCATGATGGTGATGAAAGCACCTGGGACGAGCTGCAGAATGAAGCAAACGCTTGGAAAGAGTCGCTGCCGGAGTCGTTTGATCCTGTATATGTTATAGAAGATGGCGAAGGGTTTCCAGAAATATTGTACCTTTGCACTTGGCATAGTGAGCTTTACTATCACCGATATGCACTTTCTTTGGCTGATATCTTTCAGTTGCGGCGATGCAGTCCTATCACCTAGTCAAGGTGCTTCTTGCCCTACATAATCCACATCGTCCAAGCGGCATTGGGTTTCTACAGTTTGCAAGAGCTGTTGAAGTAAGTTGGACTTTGATTTATATCGGCTTACAATGTTAGCTCAAATGGTTTTCTGACACAAAGAAGGGTGAAATACTGAAGCATACAATCCAATTATGCGGCATGACGAAAGCCCTTGGCGACAAATATCCCGGTGCCCTAGTTAACGCCGTGCAGCCTCTAGTTGTTTGTAAGTTCCGCGTTTCAAGTACACTGTTTGTTGCTAATACCAGATAATCAGGTGGCCAAAGTCTAAAGAAACCAGAGCAGCAAGCTGAATTGGTCCGTATGCTACAGAGGATTGAACAAGTTACGACGTTGGCGACTGCTGAAGGAATACAATCGTTGCAGGAAGCTTGGAGTTCTCATGAGGATTTGTAATTATAGTCTTCAATACTACTTGTCTTAGTGAATCAAATGATATCACTTCGTACCATAGGTAGGAGGTGCGTTTTCAGCTGGCTACGCTCTGATACTGTCTTCGTTTCGAGTTTTATGTTGCTTCATCTGCTGCTGTGCCCAGTCTAGATACTTTATAAACGCTCTAAGAGTCTCTGCCAGATCTTTAGATTACCACACCCTACTTTAGATGTTTGCCTGTTGCCGTTACGCTAATGCGTGGGGTTATGCGGAGAGTCCCGCTCGGGGTTCGCTACATTTGCAAGCGAAAGCCCGGGACGTGATCTTCACAAATAAAATAATCCGTGCCAATCACATCGTAGAATATCAATGGGTGCCGAGAGCGGGTAAAAACAACCAGACTTTGTGCTCCGATGACGTACTTCAACGCCGGAGAGATACACAGCCTATATGTAGCTCAGCGATATATATACCTGTATATATGCACCTATGTATATACCCTCATATGCAAGACCACATCTACCGAGTATATCTGCATTGAGCGAACGAGTATCATGCGATCCAATGCCACTTATTAAATGAATACACACTTTACACTGATTTGAGAATAGCAATTCATGAGGGTGTGGCATCAAAAAATGTCGAGAGCGTATAGCTACTCTCTCGTTTCAATCGGACCTGGTAGAGATTTGCAGTATTTAATGAAGAGCTTGCCCCTATGTCTTTTGACTTTGAGACAGAAAACAGTCCATAATAATGACATACCGTGCTGGAGACGTTTCGCTATCCCCAGCCTAGCTGCGTTGCGTGCCGATCTTGGCTTGTCTTAGGCGAGCAAGGCACGCCTTCACCGTCCTTCATACTGCCGGATGTGGGGACTAGAATGTCGTGGAACATCCAGATCTGCCATTGTTACACGGAACTCAATTGTCTTAGGTGTGATTCTAGACACAACTTTGTACATGTACCCAGAAACTGATTCTCGATGCCAATACGTGCGCTTCTATGTCAGCGCCACTTAGACCATCTCCACCAATACCCTCGACAATCCCTGATCCGATGAATGCTTTTGAGTGCATAAAGACTATTATAAGGCCACAGATATCTCAGTCTTCCGCTTAGAGCATTGATGTTGGGAAAATAGTCTCGAACACTCTAACTCAGGAAAAGACAGGGTTGCGTGGAAAACGTTCCAAAATGTATCGCATTTGGAATATATATGGTAAGCCTCATACATCGCAGTCCTCGCGAGCTTGAATGGGAGTTTTGAAAAATAGAGCTAGCACTGATATAATGTGTTGCAGTTCTTGCCGCGTTTGGCACCATCGGCGGCATGATCTTCGGCTTCGAGATCAGCTCCATGAGTGCGTGGATCGGTTCAGAACAATATCTCGAATATTTTAACCACCCAAACTCATCTGAGCAAGGTGGTATCACAGCTTCCATATCTGCTGGCTCCTTTATTGGCTCTCTTCTCTCTGGGTGGCTCGCTGACCGTATTGGCCGCCGGTTGGCTATTCAAATTGCGTCTGTGGACTGGATCATCGGCGCTGTTCTCCAATGCTCTGCTCAAAATGTTGCCCATCTAGTCGTGGGTCGCATTGTTAGTGGGCTTGCCATTGGTATAACAAGCTCTCAGTGTATCGTCTATCTTGCGGAACTGGCGCCCTCTCGTTCTCGTGGCCGGATTGTTGGTATTCAACAATGGTCCATTGATTGGGGTAAGAATAATACTCCAAATGGCTGTATGCAGATGAATTAATAAAAGCGATTAGGCATTCTGATTATGTACCTTATTTCGTATGGCTGTTCTGTTTCTATCCACCGACCGGCAGCCTTCCGAATCGCGTGGGGCCTCCAGGCTGTTCCTGGAGCTGTCTTGTTCGCTTCTCTTTTCTTTTTCCCGGAATCCCCGCGCTGGCTTGCCTCTAAAGATCGCTGGGAGGAATGTCACGATGTCCTCGCCAATCTGCACGCCAAAGGAGATCGAGATAACATTGAGGTGCTGGCTGAGCTAGAGGAAGTTAGAGAAGCAGCAAGAATTGCGGCAGAGTCAAAAGAAATCGGCTACTTAGGTTTATTTGCTCCCAAAATGTGGAAGCGCACAGTTATCGGTGTCAGTGCCCAAGTCTGGCAACAGCTTCTTGGTGGAAATGTTATGCTGTATTACCTTGTCTACATCTTTAACATGGCCGGCATGGTGAGAGTCCCCCATATCATTGCATTTCACGACACCATTATTAACAAGAAAGCCAGTCGGGGAATGCTGCTCTAACATCTTCCATTATCCAATATGTCATTTTCCTTGTCACTACCGGAGGAGTCCTTTTTGTAATCGATCGCATGGGCCGCCGGTGGCTACTCATTGTTGGCGCCATGATTTGCGGACTCATCCACTTTGTTGTCGGTGCCATCATGGCTGTTTACGGGCATCATGTGAGCAGTGTTGATGGTAAGCATCAATCTTTGGCCCTTTTCTCTTCCTTGGACCGCTTGCTGAGCAATATTATAGGTAACGATATCCTGAAATGGCAGATTAGCGGTCCGCCAGCCAAGGCAGTGATCGCTTTATGTTACATTTTTGTCGGAGTTTGTAAGTTTCCATTCTCGTCCATTCCTTGACCAAACTGTTGCTAACATTGCATAAGATGGTGAGCCAACATGTTGATAATAAACCCAATGTCTTTATCTATACTAATACTTCATCTAGGAGTTACGTGGGCCCCTGGGGCGTGGATTTACTGCGGTGAAGTCTTTCCCTTGAAATATCGCGCCAAGGGTGTTGGTCTGGCAGCTGCAGGAAATTGGGCGTAAGTAAACAAGTCTGATGCCAAGGATACCGCCAGGATGTCTTCAATTGCCATGTACTAATGCTTCAAGTAGTTTTAACCTTGCTTTGGCCTTCTTTGTTCCCCCAGCTTTTACAAATATTCAGTGGAAGGCTTACATGATCTTTGGAACCTTTTGCATTGCTATGGTCTTCCATATCTACTTCATGTATCCGGAAACGGTGAAGAAGTCTCTCGAAGAGATTGATACACTGTTTGAAAGCGACATTCCGGCATGGCGCAGTGCGAAAGCAGTGGGCACGTTCGAAGAGAAAGTAGCACGAGCAAAGGAAGTGGGAGGTTTCGACGATCTCAAGAAACAAGCCAAAGTCAATCACAAAGAGAATGTATGATATGCCTCATCCATAGCATATTCAGCGCTGATTAGAAGTGAATACGAAGCCATAGAAACTGGCGCAAATACAAGATGCCAAAAAAAAAAAAAAAAAAAAAAAAAAAAAAAAAAAAGATGCGCTGGGAACTTTTAATTTATTGATCGTGATTTAATTCTTAATTTTCAGCTGATCCAACACCCATCGAACTTGGTCTGCAATAGCATCTGGTCTCTCGAAGTGGATGCTGTGGCCGCTGTCTGGAACGAAAGTGAAAACAGACCGTGTAGACAATCTCAGCATTTCCTTTTGCATCTTTTCCTCGGCTTCGTTAGTCTCCGAAATAACTTTACGCATGTAAGCTCTTTGCGTCTCCGTGCCATTCCCAGCGGCCACACCAGCGTCATACATCTTTTGTAAGTCCTGAGCGTAATTGGCTTGCAGTACGCTCACAGGGCGATCTCCCAACAACGGCGCTTTTCCTTCTTGAAGATGTCCCTTCCCCTTCAAAACTGGCGCGCTGGCCAGGTAGAAGCTTATTTCAGCGTTTGCAGTTTGCTCGTGTCTTGCACTAGCCTCTTCCTCCAATAAAGCCTGCCACTCAGCATTGGACAACTTGTGGCAATTCTCAGATCGGATACGCAGCCCCTCCGGCCCCTCCAGCTCACCGAGCACCGCATCGATGGTTTCATCAGGGCGGGTTGGCGGTGTCTCCTCGGTATTGGCATCAACAAAGACAACGCCAGCGATGTCATCTAAACTGTCTTTGTGTAGATGAATGAACTCGCGCGACGTGATGCCTGCATACGAATGTGCGATTATGATGTATGGCGGCTTGATGTCGGCGGCTTTGAGAAGAAGATCCAAATCAAGCGCCATTCTAGTAGATGTAGGCTGTATTTCTTCTGGAGCGTTGTCGCTAGCACCAAATCCCGATCGCTCATAAGAAAATATTCGCACAAATTTGCTCAAGAGACGTATAGTAGCTGCCCATTCAAGCACACTGCTTGTCAGGCCAGCCATGGTGACAACCGCCGGTTCATTTGGCTTTCTGGGCGGCCCAGCAACGCTCAGCTGCAAGCGGTGGCTGCCAATAGAGACGAGACCGCTCTTGGTCTCGTCCACTTCCCACAAATTGTCAGACATCTTGTGACTCGACCTTGATCTGCTGCTGATTTTCTCAAATTTTAATTTTACCCCGCCATTGCAATTATATATGAGTCTACGCGTACAAAGTAGTCCTCGGAAGCATCTACCTAATAAGGCTTGAAAACACTCAGAACAAACGGCGTCGATCCTGATTGGCGGCATTGCAGTGAACCAGGCAAGCTGACCAATTTCTCTATCCACATCGGTAACTATGATCCGCGATTATTAATCATATCTTATTACTGTTTCCTCTAGCCAGGCAACTGTTGTAAAACCATTTGCTTCATCTTCAAACCACAAAGTTGCTGCTTCCATGATGCCGGAGATCAACTCTCATATGTCGACCGGCAGCCGACGGTACATGAGTAAACGGCAACGTCCCTGTGATTTTTGCCGTGCTCGAAAATCTGCATGTCGGATAGAGGGTGGCCCTCCATGCCGCATGTGCCTCTTACACTCTCGCCTGTGTACATTTGTTGAGACCACGTCAATGCACAGACTCTCTGCCAATGCAAAATCTCATCCTCAAAATGTTACAATATCAGAATCTCTCAGGTCATCTTCGAGAGACCAAGCCGTTTCACCTATTTCGCTGCCTGAACAGGTCTTGCTTGACAATACTTCGTCAGGAAGTCCATCAATTGATTCGGCGTTGAACTCATCTTCTGGCCAATTGTCGTATGACATTCCCTCCGAAATTGGTCTTTTATCTTGGGAGCAAATCGATGCCAATTTTGTCAACTTTCAACCAAGTCTCACACATGATTTTCTGGATGACTTGGGGCCACAGGAGGAAACTCGGCCACATGAAGGCGTGCCCCCCGAAGTCTTACTCGATAACGACGACACCGACAGCACTCCTCAGTTTGTTGGTACCACCGGAGAATTTGAACCTTGTTTGTTTGGGCACTATCTCAGAGATGTTTCCGGTCGCTTACCCTTCAAAAAGCTGACCTTGCAATCTGTTCACCTCGGTCGCCTACCTGCTCATTTTATGCTGACTTCACAGTCTCTGTATTCACAAAGCCGTGAGGAAGCTGGTTTAGCAACACAAATTGAAGCAAAGAAATCTAGGGAAGAATTAGACTTACTTGTTCCTGTAGATATTGGGGAGCGGTTGATTCGTCTCTACGAACGCTTCATAGCTCCACAATATCCCATCTTCTCAACTCAATCGCGTCCTTCAACCAAATCATCACCCACATATCTATTAGCAGCCATTTACGCTATTGCACAACCGTTTATGCAATTTGATGATGTATTAACACTAGACTTGGCTTATGATCCATTGCCAACATCGGCTTTATTACAGATCTCACTCAAGGCTTTAGAGTTTGAGATACATGGCCCGACTCTTCCTGTTGTTCAAGCTTTCATATTGCTCCTTGCGCGGCCCACTCCTCATCATCTCATCTCTGATTCATCTTTCAGGTGCAAATTACTAGGCACCCTTATCTCAGCAGCTCATACGCTTGGATTGCACATGGACCCTGTTGAGTGGTCTATTCCTCGCTGGCAGGCGACGCAGCGGCGAAGGTTATCTTTCATAATCTTCAAGATTGATACGTGGATGGCTTCCAGCTTAGGAAGACCTCCCCTTTTGAATGAAGAAAACTGGCTCGTCACCTCTATGTCTGCAGAGGATGGCTACGGAGCTTGCATAGACGAGGCGGATTGGAGAGACTTCATCCAGCACGCCCAGCTCGTGTCTACTCTGCGCAGGGTACTCTCTGAACTCCAGTATGTTACTGTGTCCAAAAGCACTATTTAATACCAACGATTTGCTATTCTATAGTTCTTTGAGAGCTTTATCTCAATTATCATCTAATATTCAGCAGACATTGGGTATTTCCATGAACATCCTAGAGGAGCTCTCCATCTGGCATACTACTACTACTATATCATCCTCGGATGACGCACCGGCATCCGTAATCAACTTATTAGCTTACCACTACACACATATCAACATCTGCCGTGCCCTCCTAAGGTGCCATGCCACGGATGGGCAATCGAATCAGTCTTCAACTGATGCTGACATGCAGCGTGCGCGCCATGAAGCTGGAAGGTGCCTGTCAAATGCATTACTTTTTGTCAAAAAGCTGAAGCTCGATGCCTCTTCTCAGTTTTGGCCAGCTTGGGCGCCATTGGCCTTTTCTTCGATCGTCAATCTCATGCTGCATTTGCTCGTAATGTCAAGCTCTTCAGAGGAAGCCAAGCAGAGAATGCAGACTGTTCTAGATACCCGCGACTCACTCAGAATACGGTCAAAACAATTACCTATTCTTAGACTGGGACTATTGAGGATTGATTCTGTATTTTGGAAAGGTCTAGACCAAATCTTCGTCTTGCAGCCGCATATATACGAAGCCCTCAGCCCTGAGTTTATGGGTTTACGAAACACTGTGTAGGGCATGTCTTAGACGATAAAATACATCTAGTTAGATATCAAAGCCACTACAAACCATATGTCTCGAACACCGCAAAGATCTAGCTCTTATACAACCTCCAAAGCAGGCTTAAAAAGTGTGAGAGCCGCTAATGACATTGCATCTACAGCAGCATCCAGGCTCTGAATGGTGGGAGCAAAAAGCGGCGAGTGATTATAAGGAATCTCATTTAGTTTCCCATTCTTTTTAGCGGTATCCCATTGGATTGGATCCGTTGAGCCGAAGAACCATATGACCATAGGAGCTCCAACCGCAGTTGCCAAGATCGATACGTCTTCACTTGCAGTTACCACGTCCATATGCTCAAGCTGCGATCCAAAATAAGATGCGAAACTCTTCTCAAGCGTTTGGACGGTAGCCTCGTCGTGTATAGTCGCAGGAGTAGACGAAATAGTCTCGATCAGTGGCTCACGATCGCATCCGCCTGCTTTGCATGCAGCCTCGACAATTCTCTTCACCGATGCAAGTATTCGGTCAATAATGTCATTTGTAAGTGCCCGAATATTAATCTTCAGATCCAAAGAATCGGGTATAATATTTGGGGCATCTCCGGCGTGTATGCTTCCGCACGTAACAACCGCTAGTTGCCCAGGGTCAATTTGGCGGCTGACGATTGTTTGTAGCTGAACCACAATCGAAGACCCAATGATGATGGGATCGATACAGTCCTGAGGAGCCGAATCGTGCCCGCCACGTCCGAAGATGCGAATCTGCAGAGACACACTTGCCGTCATGGTTGGACCGCTCCTCAGCTGGATCGTCCCGCATCGTGCGTTGTCGACATGCTGTGTCAGGACAATATCAGGGTGGGGGATTTTGTCATAGAGTCCATCGTCTACCATTGCCTTGGCACCATTCAGGTGTTCTTCTGCAGGCTGAAATAGGCAAATGAGAGTTCCTTGCCAATGAGAACGAGCGCTCAGAAGTAGCTTAGCTACGGCCATCATAGACGAAACATGGGTATCATGACCGCAGGCGTGCATAACTGGTTTCTCGACACCACTCTTGTCGACCTGGGTTCTCACGCTTGCATAAGGGAGGCCTGTCTTCTCCAACAAGGGCAATGCATCCATATCAGCACGCAACAGGATTGTAGGACCCTCTCCATTGGTGAGCACCCCAACAACGCCATGACCGCCAATCTTTGTAACAACTTCGAAGCTGCCCAGAGAAGTGAGGTAATCGGCAACAATACGAGCTGTACCCTCTTCTTGTCCTGACAGTTCAGGCATGCTATGTAATTGGCGATATGTATCGCGGTAAAATGTCATATCAGGACGGTGTTTCTTTATGAGAGACGCCGCACGTTGAGACGTCTCATCATCAGCGTCGGTTGTCTTCTTATCTGTTTCTTATTAGTCCAATTAGTCCCCCATTTGGCACGTCGCACGTACAAGTCATGTTCGCGATAGCAACATATATATCGTATTCTTTGTTGATGTATCAGACAACCGATGATCAATTCGAGTCATTTCTCTAGGTATTGCTCCCTTATATAACCGGCCCGGGGGATTAAACCCCCGCAGCGGTTCAATGCATGATTAGCAATGAATCCATATCTCCATTTGCAGATCCCAGGAAGACAGCGTCCAATGAAATGAAACGCCGCTATCGTTGGCGAGGAATGCAGCCAGCTGCGATGGACGCCGAAAATGTTCTACAGTCTCTCTACGGCTTCATTGAGTCAACGAAGACAGAATTTACACAAAGTCTTTCGCCGTTCATCATATCACTCAATATTAGAGTCATACATAGGCTTTAAAAGATGCATTTTGCGAAGTTTCTATTATGATGTATGAATTTTCATCCCTACATTGAAAGATGGTTCTATAAAACCTTAATTCTATCTAGCAACCCTTCATTATCTGCCTCTTTGGTATCCGAACAATTCAGATGCCCTTTCTCAACCCGAAGTCTCTTATTATATCCAAGATTCAAGACGTGCATCGCCGTTAAAAATGAGTCACTTCCCCCAAGATTCCGGCCATAATATTTCTCATGTTAGTCCAACAGCGCCTTCTCCGCAGCACCCCGTGCATGTAGCTCCAAAGTATTAAACATCGGAACATCTGGTCGATCCTTTTGTTCAATGAGTAGCGGAATCTCCGTGCACCCCAAGATGACACCCTGTGCTCCTCGAGAGACCAACTTGTCAACAATCTTCAGATAACCTTGTCTTGACTCCTCTGTGAATTGGGATTTGGCAAGTTCATTGAAGATTACGTCGTCAATGTAAATTTGTTCTTCGTCTGTTGGTACAATAATGTTTATCCCGAAACGGCTTGAGAACTGATCCGGCAGATAGTCCGAGGACATGGTGGCCTTGGTTCCCAGCAAGGCAACGGTGTGCAGCTTTAGATCCAGTATCGCCTGGGCTGTTGGATCAGCGATGTGATAAAGAGGAATCTTGACATCCTTCATGAACGCCTCAGAAACCCGGTGCCACGTGTTGGAGACGCAGATGATGAAATCGGCTCCAGCTCTTTCCAAGCTCAGCGCTTTTCCATGCAAGTACTCTCCTCCTTCTTCCCAGAGATTGTTGTTCACAAAATGAGCGCTGCGCTCAAAGTTCATGGAATTGATAATAATTTCGCCGGTATAGAAGCCTCCAAGCTTTGCGCGGATGTGCGCATTGATCAGCTTGTAGTATTCTACCGTCGCTAAGTCGGTGCTGCCGCCGATGATGCCGACCGTCTTCATGGCTGCTCAATAGTATCCCAAATTTCCGGTTGGTGCTAGTCTTGAATGGAGTTGAAGTCGATATCTTCGGTCGAACATCTAGAGAGTATAGGAACTCAGAAGATCTCTCAGCCGATTTAAAAGGTCTTTCCAGAGCGGCTAAAATCGGACAATATGGCGACTATGAGAGCAACTGAAGTGGATCAACTGTCTCCAAATTCATGTCATGGAGCGCCCTGAACGGAGCCACCCAGAACGAAGGGCGTACACTAACAGCAATCTACTCCAAGTAACTATGGAATATTACACCCGACACTAAACAAGCTGCTGTAGAATTGCCATAGGTTCCACTAGGTGACTAGCGACAAGGCAACTATCCGCGAATGGCATTACACTCTTCCAAATAAGGAATTACAGAGAGAATAAGACGTCTATAGCATATTTGATTTAGTATTACATCGACTACCGACAGTCAATCGTTTACAAATGCCGTAACTAGTATCTAGAATTTAGTTAATACCAAGCATGCGTCTGACTCAACAAGTAACTTGTGGTAGAAGCAAAGTGTTGATGCATCAATGCTGACTCGCGTTAGGCTCTCGTTCAATACGTCATATCCATTGAATACTCCGTTTATTGCTATAATGTCTTTCACATTTATCTAGCGAACATAATGGAAATGTCTTCGGTAGAGCCTTGGTGGTTCCAATAAACGGCTCAAAAGACACTAGCTCAGCTATTTTCTAAGTGCAGACACATTCTTATCTTTATGCTTCTTAAGAAGCTGCTCTTTTCTCTCTATACTGTAGATTGATATATACCAAACCGAGTATATCTGTCTTCCTCCCCAAATCCGGGAATATCCACCCTCCTTTCTTCACTGATACTCACCTGCACCCGCCATCGAGTCTCTGTTTTCATCCCAACCTCATCCCACAACTTCTGAAAGCTTTCCTGGTTGTGTAAGAAAGATTTCATTCTTCCGTCTCTTTCTCTTGGCTGATGAGTACCTATTTGTCTACCGAAGATCAGAGCATTGGTCGTTCCCGGCTTTAAAAATCGTGCTATTCGCACTCCAATCTTCACCTGCTGCTCCCATGTAAATAAATGGAAGAAATTTGCCACATGTATAAGTGTGATCTTGCCATCCAGCTTATCCAAAGCCTTGTCCTCGGGATCTAGCAGGTCGCCAGCTACGAAGGTCAAGCCGCACCCTTCATCATTGAATAACTCCGTGCCAATAGAAATAAATTCAGGGTGTAGGTCCGTACCGAACAACCGCGTCGGCTCAATTCCATCGTGTGCCATCTTTCGAAGCACTTGGCCAATACAGCATCCCATATCAAGGAGTGTATCTGTAAAGTTTGTCCCAGTATCGGGGTCATTTGTCTGCTTGAGTCGATCAAATGCGATCTTGAAATGGGAGTCTTGCATGCTGCGCAAATTGAGAAAGCTCCATCGGCCAACGCATGGATACATGGCTACCTCCCAGAGCTTTTTACGCTGTCAAGACGGTATCAGGTATAAATGACAAGAAGACTATAGACTGGAAACGAAAAAGTGGAAATATTACTGACCGTGCTGACAAGGAGTTCATCGGTTTCGTTGGGGGGCACTTTGCTGTATTCTTCCAGCAGCTTGCGGAACGGGCCAAGTTCGTCTGGAAGATCTTCGACGTAGGTGAATCTTTTCCAACGATCCAAAGCTGTTTCATGATGCATTTGATCAAAATGGGACATTGGATCTTGCTTTTTCGTATTTTGACTTGTTCTGATAGATTTCGGGTTGAGTTGTAGCCTGAGTTATGACGGTGACGGATGTCAGAGCGGCACCGCACAAGTCCTATGTCTCTTAAAGATTATGATGTTAAAGAAACGAGGTGATTTCATTTGACATGGAGAAACGAGTAAAATGAGAACACTCGTCTCTCCGCCTCCTCATTCACGGGATTCCAGCCAGGCAGCCGGACTTCGGCGCTTTTTAGATCCGCCTACTGTATTCGCGCCAGCAACTACTACTAGTTCAATGTTCTAACAGTTTCAAGTACGGAATACGAGTATAGAAAGCACTCTGAATCCCGCTTCCAAAAAGTTGAACATCATAACGGAATTGAGCAGCACGCTGAAGACGAGTACGTGCTACAATCTGTAGATCAATGGATTTCGAAATGCTGCCAAGAACGTTGCCACAGCCGGCTAAATCTCAGTTATGCGGGTGATTGGACCTATTTTAGATTCCATGACCGAGTTAAAAACCGACGGTGATTATAGAACTAATCAATAAAGCGTCGTTGCTGGGGATTTCAACGATTGGAAGTTGAACTTGGTTGTTATCTCGAGCACGCTATTTCGCACGGCTTCAGCATTTAAATGTGTCCGAAATCTTTCCATGAGCCTCTTACGACTGGTACGAGATTAATCACTAAATTAAATAGATTTACTCCGTTGTTGACGCTGATAGGAAGATGTGTATGAACCAACAGAGTCAGACAAATTATTGGATGATCTACAAAGCTATGGTGCAGATATGGGGCTCGATGTTACATATCGTATTTCTTTCTATGAAAAGAGGTCTAAAATGAGCAGGGCAACCGTTCAAAGGCCCAGTACCTTCCTCTTCAAGACCACCGCCTCTAGTAGCAAGCTATCTTATAATGTGATATTCTGCCATAAACCCAGATAAGCGATTTATGGTACTACACTTAAATGGAGCTTTCAGCACTCATAAATATGTCTGTGACCTAAAACTTCTGCTCCCTGCCACTTACCGACTCTATCAGGAAGCATTGGGGAAAGAATACAGTCTGTTGCCTTTCAAAATGCGGTTCAAGGCGACACTATCAAGTGTCCTTCTCTTCGGTTTACTCGATCCAGTGGTGTCAAACCCCCAGCTTAACAAAAATGGTTTTGTAGAGTCACGCCCTAGTAGCGCTCAAAACGTCACTTATATCCCGAATACCTATATCGTGGAACTGGAACATACTCCCAGCACCAAAGCTGCATCTCGTTTTTCTCAGCGACTCGGCGGAAGAGTCAAGTATCATGTCCGCAAAGAGTTCGACAACGCCAAATTCTTCTATGGTCTATCTCTGACTGTTACAGACGGGACATCTCAGAAATCTGATCTATTGGAGATTAGCGGTGTCAAGAATGTCTGGCCGGTTAGACTTGTTCCCCGCCCAGAAGCATTCGTAGCCGCCATGCCAAACTTGCCAAGCAATAATACTCTTACACGCATTAGAGGTAACTCTGACGTTAATAGACCACTCAAAATAGCTGGAGTGGATAAGTTGCATGAAAAGGGAATCAAGGGCAAAGGCGTGAAGATTGGTATTATTGACACTGGGGTGGATTATTTACATCCGTCACTTGGTGGCGGCTTTGGACCAGGCTATAAGATATCTTTTGGCTACGACTTGGTTGGAGATAACTATACTGGAACCAATACTCCAGTTCCGGATGCCGACCCTTTGGTTACATGCGCGGTTGGGGGACATGGCACTCATGTTGCTGGTGAGAAGCCGATGCCATTCACAATCTTCTCACTTTATATCAGAGTGACTAACATAAATCCAAGGTATTATTGGGATGACTGATGCCAAGAATCAAGGCTTTGGCCTTGTGGGAGTTGCCCCGGAGGCGACCATTGGTATGTACCGAGTGTTTGGATGCAGTGAGAACTCTGGAGACCACGTCATCATGGCAGCGATGCAACAGGCTGCAGAAGACGGTGTCGACCTTATCACCATGTCTCTCGGCAGTCTGTCATATTGGGAGCAAGCGTCCCCATATGTTTCTCTGGCTGAAAGCATCGTGGAAAGTGGCGTGGCTATCATTGCTGCACTTGGGAATGATGGCGATCTTGGGCCTTACGCAGTCTCTGCGCCAGGCCTGGCTCCGGAAGTTCTGGCTGTAGGTTCTGTGGAGAATGAAGTCTATCCAACGGTATACAAAGCACAAAACAATATCGGCGGTTCATTGGAATACATTTCGGTTTTCCCTTTCATTGCCGATAAGCCGCTCACTGTTTTCCAAGCTGGCAGCGGTCTGGACTTTCCTGTCACAGAACTGCAAGCCGGAGGTTGCGATACCAGAGTCTGGACAGCTGCACAGAAAGCAGTCACAGATGGAGCAAATACGGCAGTGTTGATTTATCTCACAAAGTCCTATTCGCTCAGCGCATACTCACCGGAACTATCAGCACTCAATGTGACAACCGTCATCTACTATACAGACGATCCAGACATACCAGTCCTTTTACCGGAGCCAGACACAGTAGGCCAATTTACGGTTCTCTTCCTTTCATACGAACAGTCACAGCAGATTGTCAGTGATATTGAGAATCTTGCTACCGGAAAAGAATATACGCTACTCTTTAACTCACCCACGATACAAGACTCTCTCAACTCTGCTGGTCATGCCATCGACTACTTCTCTTCCATCGGCCCGACCGTAGAAATGACACTTAAACCCCAGCTCTCTGCTCCGGGAGGGAATATTCTGTCCACGTACCCGCGTTCAGCTGGTGGGTATGCCGTCTTGTCTGGTACATCAATGGCTGCACCCTTTCCTGCTGGCGTCTATGCATTGGTCAAATCACAGCGACCAGATCTCAGCATCGCAGAGATTATATCGCTGCTACAGTCAACCGCAGTACCAATGAAAGCGCTGGATATGGATATCATCTCTTCTGTCACGCAGCAAGGCAGTGGACTGATTAATGCGTACGCCGCCGTGGCCGCCGACTCCCAAATTTCGCCCTCTCAGCTGAGTTTACTCGACTCACCGAAGCCGGCAAAGCAAGCGATCATAATTAAAAACACGTCCAAGAAACGCAAAACTTACTCCATTTCTCACTCTGGCGCATCATACATTCGTACGTTTAGCAACTTCACCGCAGGCTCGGACCAGGCGTTCGTCAAGTTTACCAACGTCCATGAGGCCAAGTACGCTACCGCCAAATTCTCCAAATCGAAGCTATCCCTGCAGCCGGGAGAGTCGGCAAAGATCGAAGTACAATTTACTGCTCCAGATGAGCCACAGCCATACTCGGAGCCCATCTACTCTGGCCATATCAAGATTGCTACCGACAGCAGCAGTTACGTGGTTCCATATCTCGGGGTGCCCTATAGTAGAAGCGACACAGAATATATTGCGTGCAACACTACAGCATGGGTTGGAAATGACAGACCCTATGTAGGGTCCGACTCGACTAGTCCTGGTGTGGTCAACATTGGCAACTATAGCATCCTTGGCAGCGACGGCTCTGTCCCAGATGATATCAATGTGCCCATTGTGAACTTTATTATTGTGCAGCCAAGCAATCTCATACGCCTCGAAATTGTGCCCGTCAACACAACCTTCGTACCTACATACTATGGCTTTGACCCGTCCGTCAAGTTTGATGTTGTAGACGTGGATTTACCACTACAGGAGGGCTTCCTCAGCGTTCCAAACTACGGAATTATGGCGCAATGGGGTATTGGGCATATCCCTCCAGGCATTAGTGTCGCATCTCTTCTGGGTTGGCCGTATCCCAACACTGTCACCGGATTCATCTTGCTCTATCCGTTTCTCATGCACGAGAATGGCACGGGTTTTGACTTGACGTCTGGTGCCTTCCGGTCCTTGCTACGCGTCTTGCGTTACGGCGCAAATGGCACAAGTACTGACGATTACGAGTCGTGGTTGGGCCCTATCATGAACGTGAAGACGTCGTAAAAGGGGTTGCATTTCGGTAGGGTTTTCCGGAGCGAGATGAAGAGTCGGCAGATACGTTAGTCCTATTTGTATAAATCGGCAAATATAGTCGGACCTACATTGTATGTACATGTACTCTACAATATGCGTGCCGTTCCAAGTGTGCCTAGAGATCATGACTCCGGAAATACTAGATACCACTTACTAGATAGAAACACAAGTATCGCGCACTTTCTCCAATCCATCCAACCTGCAGTTCTTATGACGACAAACAGCGGAACATCGTCTAGAATCAGCAAGGCGTGCATTGATGGCATCGGATTCCTCTAGCTTCCAGGCACAAGGACGGGGTAAGCACTAGGTTTTGACATGAGCCGGCATTTGATTCAGTCCAGCGACTAGCTCTCTTCATTGATCCGTATATCCGCATTCCGATATCTTCAGTAGCTTCTGAGACTCACTGTGACTGGGTGTAACCTGCTGTTGGTTCTGGTGCATGCATGAGCTGGCTAAATTCGATATCTGACGACAGTAGCGTCTAATGCAAGGCCTGCAGAGTCTGAAGAACTCGCGCTTACGAATACAGCCTCTACAGCCCATCGAAAGAGCACCATATCTAAGCATCAGTAATTGTTCTCTTTAATGCCGATCTACCAGCAAACCTGTTGATATAGCCGCGGCCAGAAGAGCCGAGTCTTAACCATCATCTTGCGTCCTTTGGGACTAGCACTATCGGACATCACGGCTCCCCCACAGAGCTGAGTCTCCGCATTCCTCCATCTTCCATGCCGTATTCCGTGCTTCTCGCTCCGTTGTTTTTCTTGGCCCTTGCTATCAGTGGCCGAACTTCGCCCCTTGTCTCTAGAGCCCTGCCCCCGTCAACTGAAAATTAAGTTGCGCCAAAACAGCCCCCTCAGCTCTTATCGCAAAAGCTACGTACGCCGCCTTCAACTCTGATATTTCCATCGTTTCCGTTTCTAGAGAGCTTCAGTGGCAAAAAACACAGCCAGTCTTCAGCTACGTCGTTACGTCGCCATGTCGCTGGCAAAGAGGAACAATGGTACGCCCATCAATCTCTTTCTAGTCTCTTCTCTCCCCTGTGCCTAGCGCGTAATTTTTGACTCTAGACCAGGTTGTCTCGAGTGCCGCACGCGCCGAGTGCGCTGCGATAAGACAGAGCCCGAATGCTTCAAGTGCTGCAAAAAGGGGATAAAGTGCTCTGGCCAAGGCATCGAGTGTCGGTTCAGCTCCCACATGAAGAATGGCAGCTCGCCGCGCATCTCACAGGCTGCAAATCGTGCTGCCGGCAATGCTGCCAAAGCTGCTCCCCGAGCGCCAAATCGTTACCGATGGGTCACTGTAACCAGCAAGCAGTCGGGATCCTCTCCAGATGCTACGAAGCTGTCTTCTCACCGGAGTTCCACCTCTCCACCAAAAGTCTCAAATGCGCAGCCAATAGTTGGGCCTGTTCCCCCAGATAAACTTCCATCTGATACAGATTCTCCAGATGGGAGTTTAGACGACGATGTGGAAGAGCTTGGACCGAGAGATATGCAACTTGCTCACCCGCAACGCCCCATTCAAGCCGTCTCTCCCCAGGCCAGATTGTTCTTCAATCATTGTAAGATGCCCCATTCTACCCTCTGGGTGATACCGATAACAGCGGTTAACACGGAATCTTTCGGGTGACAGTTTCGGAATTCATCGCGCCGAAAATGGTGGTGTTTGACTTCAAGGGCAATGGTTATCGCGACATCCTGCTTCCTCTCGCTTGTGAAGATGAACTAGTCGGACAGGCCATCTCCGTTATCGCTGCCTTTCATCTATCACAAAGGGCGCCGCATATGCGAATGGCGGCCGAAGTAGGCCAGCATGCGATATTGTCGAAGCTCTTTCGCGACTCGCTCCAATTAGAACCAAGAAGGCTGTTTAGTCTATCAACCTGGGCAACCATCCTTGTGTTGCTGGTGGGGGAAACAATCACAGGTGCCAACAATTATATACATCTGCTAGAGATTCTCTCAAACCTGGCACAATCATCCGATGCGGTGACGTCTTTGTCGGTAACTACGAGGGGGTTCATCAGGGAACAAACGCGAATGTAGGTTGCTTCCATCTATCACATGCAAGTAAGCATGACACTGACACGTCAAATCATCTAGGTTCGAATTGTTCGGCTTTCCGTTATCCAGTGAAACCAAAGGACTACAAACCTTGTCGAAACAGCCCGACTACTACTTAGACTTCATGTCTTCGTATCCATCGCTCAGCAAAGATCCACAGCAGTATGCGAATGTCGCTGTAATGAAAGAGGCTATCCGCCAAGCCTGCGACTTATATCGTAATCGTGCTCTGCATCTCATATCAAAAGAAGAGTCCATTCGATCTGTAGAGCGGCTTCGAGAGACAGTTCTCGATCTTGAACCAAGCGTCGATGGTTGTCACGCTCTAGTCTGGACATATTTTGTCGCTGCTGCAGAAAGCACCTTGCCAGAACACCGAGCGTTCTTTTCTCAACGACTACAAAGTCTCTACAGCTGCACGGAGTTTGGCACTATTCCCATCGCAGTCCAAAGCCTCGAACACATATGGGCAAACTCAGATTCCCAAAGATGGACCGAAGTCGTCACACGTCAACGCCCAATCCTAATCATGTAAAGGCTGATTTCGCTGTGAATGAATTATTCTTCGCTTGCCTATCATACAGTTTTATCTCTTTTTTTTTCTTTGGTTCTTTTTTTGTTTCCTTCGTGTCTTTGAGATATCCCTTGAGACCAGTTTCTCACAGCTTAGCCCGGCCGGCAAAATCGGCTCGCACATTAATGGCAGCGCGGGTTCCCTCTTCGATGGCGCCGTCGATGAAGCTACGCCATCCCAAGGCCCAGTCAGAGCAAGCAAATACAATGTTGCTCTCTCTTGCTCTCATATCCTTCAAATGCGTGGATAGCAGACCTGGCGCAGGGAAAAACCTATAACAAAATTTTCAAGTCAGAAAATACGCTCGATGAAAGAGAAGGATAAACAACAAAGGTGTGGTGCTTACCAAGCTCCCTTGGCGAATTCGTCCTTGGACCAGTTGTGAAAGACCTGGTTTGATCACGTCAGTCGATGGTTCATGCGTTCAACGTATTGGACGGGTTCTGCTTACCAGTCTCTCGATGTTCATGGGCGCAAAACCTTGGAACGCTGCCTTTGTATGTTCGAGGTTCTCTTCCGGGTGGAAGTGGTTGTGCTGCCCGCCGAATGCCACCACATGCGTGTTGCCCGCCGGGGTCTCTCCATCTCCGAAGCCGTAGATAAGTCCGTTGTGCGGATAGCTGATGCCCGTGAACGAACGAAGATCTCGGTCGCTGATTTCAGCATGGACCTTGACACATTGGTTGACATGGCCGGTGGTAGCAGCTGCTTTCCGTCCTGGAGCCAAAGGTGGATCGAATGCGACATCGTTCAAGACATTCAACGGAATGGCGCAAATCATCTTCGTGCTCTTATACGTCTGGCCAGAGCGCGTTGTAATCTGAACACCGTTGCCGCCGTGCTGGATGTTGGCAACCGGGCTGTTGAAGGCGTATGTCAAGTTTCCTGAGGCCAGAGCCTCCTTGAAGAAGTTAATGGCAAACGACGACTGGCCGCCGCGGAACTTATACTTGACAAGATAGTCAATGCAGCCCTCATAGGAGTAGCCACTCAGTGCCCACCAGTGGAGGAACTCATAGAAGCTTGTCGTCTCGAGAGTGCCTCCGCTGCAGAGAAGGACGAATGACTCGGCACAAAGTCGTTCGTTGGGTGTAAGATCGTTCTTGATTTCGGCAAGGCGGTCGGCGACGGACATGTGATCGTACTTGCGGGCCTCTGGGGTCATGACACCGCTGTGGGGGAAAGGAACGACGGTTTTGCCCAGGCATCCGTCGACGTTGACGAGTTTGGCGAGTGAGGATTGCATCAGCGCATCCTATGCAAGGTCAGCTTCACTCGGGATACTCAGATGGAGTCTAGCCAGTCAAATGGTGTTGGAGTCGGGTCTTGTATTACCTCTTCTTCGTGGGTGAAGGTCTGCGTGCCCTGCGGGCTTGATAGCAAATACTTATTAATGCCTCTGGAAAAGTCGTAAGATATCTCCAACTCGTCCTGCATGCCGTATCTTGCAATCTCACGCCATACGTTGGCCTGTCCCCAAAAGACCCATGTTCCGCCCATTTCGTATGGGTATCCCTCGATGTTGGAGGACCATGACCGACCGCCGATTCTGTCGCGTGCTTCTAGAAGCAGCACTTTCAAGCCTAGTGGAGAAGAAAGGGAAGTCAAGGTCAGCCATCTTTACAGTTCGTCCAATTGGGATTCGCAATTGGGCTCTTTACCTGCCAAACTCGCATCTCGAGCAGCTGTGAGACCACAATAACCCGCTCCTACGACAATAACATCGTAGACTGTGTCGGCGCTCTTAACATTAGAAGGCGGTTCAATCACGCCAATTGAAGGGACACCGGCTCGAAGACCTTGGGCCTTCGTCCATGAGTAGCCGTCCTTTGATGTCATTGGATGCAGTGGTCGCTAGAATAGAGTCTATAAAGAACGATTGACGTGTATAGGAGGCTGTGATTGTGCCATTCTATAAAGCGAAAGGGCGCGCTTCAACTATTAATATTATTTACCTGTGGGACAAGGAGAATGGGTCGCGATGGGCGGTCTCTATACAAATATAATATCAGGTCATGGAAATCATACAATCAGCAGTGGGTTTGGCTCCAAGCGGAAATATTCTGAGAATTGACGCCCTTTTAATCGATAAGTGGCGAAAGGGTCAAAGTTGTTGTGTCGCGTATCGTCTTACAGCTTCTCACAGAATTGCCCGATATAGAATGCGGGCGGCCGAGGATACCGTATCAGTGTAAAAGCGGGAGAAATTAAACGCATCGATCCACCCGGCGCCACAAGCACTTTAAGTCAAGGAGAAACCAATTACGATAGAGGCAATTAAAAGCTATCATCGAGATGTTTTAATCCACAACAGCTCTTTGCGGAGCAATCCACTGGCCCACTTCCCCAGATATAGATTCACTTTTGCAAAACAGCATCAGTTTAGCATCACGAACTCAAGTGTCAGAAGATAGCAACGTCCGTCGCAGTATGCCTAGTTGCCGATATACGGAATTAGCTCCCAATAGAGGCCCAGTGCAACATGCCGTTGGTCGACAGCAGCTAAGAACGGCTCTTATCACAGCCAACCCCTGAAGCATGCGTCCAGGGGTGCCTGCTTATGTATGAATATTGCTGCATCTATAAAAGAGAACGTCGCCCTCAGCCCGCACGCGCATGCGAGTTCTCGTTTTTCGTCATCGCCTTACTATTCTTCAAATAATAGAAGCATATTTGTGCCGAGTAGCCAGCGGGAATCTCCCCCCGAGTTCCAGGCCAATCCGTGGCGCTCGCCGCAACCATCAGATCACAAGGATCCCATCCCCGTGTCACCGTGTTACCGAGAAACGGGAACGAAGAAGAACGTTGCGGTCCGCGCTCCACGCGTTAGCTCCACCCGTGATACGGATATCTTGGGCTGAGAATTCGGTACGGATCTTCCCCCTTGCTATCAATCCCCATACCCACTGAGGGTTTGAGGCTTTCCCGGACCGCTGAGATAGAGCCACATTGCCCATGGCCACGACTTCATTTTTGCTGATTTAGGAAGGATTCTGAGAAACCAGTGCCCTGAACCAAGGCTATTATCTAGATAGGCATCCCTCATACCCCGCGTTTTTAGTGGATAGCGAGTTTGGGTCTGGGGAACACACCAGTAAGTCTCTCAGGAAATTGCCTATTTGGGTATATCTCCAATACCCGTATCATTTGTTCTGGACACATGCGAAGCCATCGCCACCAATTGTCACTTGAACAATGCCTCAACAGTTCGTTATCATTATCAAAGGATAATGATGCAGCATATCAGGGCTAACCAAAGCGTGGTAGTTTGTCGACGCCTTTGGCACAATCGGAGCGCACAAGGCGCGGAGATCATGTCACTTGGGAGATTTCCTGACGTTCCGCTTTCTTAAGCGATAGCTGAAAGCAGTCGGTGAATACAAATCAGGCCCATTACCGCCTCGATTTTGTACAACTGTCGTGTATCCGTTTTCCTTTTTCTTTTCATCAACACCTTTGGCAAGTCTCTGCAACAATGGCACTGCTTGGATCGAATGCCACCCCATCAGGGGACGGGGCTCTTCAGCCCCGTCTGTCAACTCTTTCAACAATGGCCATGGCCTTTGCCATTCTCAAGTACAATTTATCATCATCCCCACATACACATTGAGTCAAGATTTCAAGCTTACTAACTAGCAACATAGCACCTGGATTGCGCTGGCCGGCTCAATAGGTCTTGTCCTGCCATCTGGTAGTTCAGTTGCGCTGTTGTACGGTTTCATCTTCTGCGTTCTATGCTGCTTCTGCGTGGCCGCAAGTCTTGGAGAGCTCAGTTCTATCTGGCCGACAGCCGGAGGACAGTACCACTTTGTGTACGCTCTTTGCACAGAAAGATGGAGAAAGCCAATGGTGAGAATTCCGACTCAGTGGCTCCCCGAATCACTATATATCTTGTACACTAATAAGTAGTTGTGCTATAGAGCTTTGTAGTCGGATGGGCCAACATTGTCGGTTGGCTTGTCGTAGTAACTGTTCAGGACTACTTTGGTTGTAAGTATCAAACATTGCTGCTCGTGACTTATACGGACCTCTTTGGGCGCTGCTAACACCAGATGACTTAGCCCAGTTTATTTCTGCCGCAGCAGTAGTTGCTTCGAACGGATCATATCAAATCACTCCGGCTAGGACATATGGAATCTTCGTAGCAGTCCTCGTCTTTACAACAGTCGCAAACATTTGGGGCAATAGGATATTGGGGAAATGGAACGATGCTGCCTGTAAGCCAGTCCAGACTAAAGAAGATTTTTTGACACGGAACTAACACTGAATGCAGTGTATTGGTCTATCTTCGGCGTTGTCATCATCAGTATTGTTCTACTCTCCATGTCAGACAAGACTAGTGCAGAGTTTGTCTTTACAAACTTCAACAACGAGACTGGCTGGTCTGATGGTATGGCCTGGATCTTGGGTCTACTTCAGTCTGCTCTCTCCCTCATTGCATTCGACGTTGTGTTGCATATGACGGAAGAGATGCCGAATCCTTCCAGGGATGCCCCTCGAGCCATGCTATACTCAATTGTCATTGGAGGTGTCACGTAAGTTTGATGCCACATTGTTCTACGTATTTTCCATCAGGGTTTCGCTAACAAGTCTACATTAGTGGCTTCGCATTTATCCTTGTTATGCTCTTCTGCCTTGTCGACCCAGACACCATCCTGTCTACTCCAACCGGTATGCCCATCGTCGAGCTCATTCTCCAAGCAACAAAGAGCCGGGCTGCTGCCACCATTCTCAGTCTGATGCTCAGCGTGTGCTTCATCAACGGCACGAATGCCAGCATTACCAGTGTCAGCAGACTGCTTTACGCCATGGCTCGCGATCGCGGCATCGTCTTTCACAATTACTTTGCCCACATCCAGTCGGGCTTAAACGTGCCAGTACGGACCATCATGTTCTGCTTTGTCTTCAATATCCTCTTCGGTCTCCTGTATCTGGGACCGGTTGTTGCTTTCAGTGCATACGTGGCGTCTTGCACCATCTTCTTGAACATGTCTTACTCGGTTCCAATCTTGGTCCTCCTTGTTCGTGGAAGGAAAGTGCTTGCCAACTACCAGTCTGCAAAGACTCCCTTTAAAATGGGAAGGGTATTTGGTCTGATTGTCAATATCATTGCTGCGCTATATGTTGTTGTTACTTCAGTGGTAAGTGTATCTACTTGAGCAAACCTTAGTAACATAGCTGACAGTATTCCCAGTTCTTCTGCTTCCCTACGTTTCTTCCTGTTACTGGAAACAACATGAGTGAGTACTGGTCTATTTTTAACACACAGCTTCAAGTCACTAATGAGTTTGCATAGACTACGTATGCGTTGTCATCGGCATCTTTGCCATGGTTGTTGGTGTCTATTGGATCTTCTTCGGGAAGAACTTTTTGGGTCCTGTAAGTCATACGTCCTGTCCCCTCCTTCCAATCAATATTTTATTCTGACACACAAGTACAGCAAGATTTGATCGTGGCGGAATTTGACGGTGTTGTTGGCCGTCCTGTTTCCACGCAAAACTCAAGTGAAGAGGACAAGGCCGAAAAGGGATCCCACAGAGAACTCAAGTGATGACGATAGCACGAAAAAGGGACCCCATTTTATTATTTCATTTCCTCTTTAGCAACATGGTATTAATGAGTCTTATTTACCTCCACTTGTCATTTTCTTCTGGCTCAAAGTCTTGAAAGGAAAAAAAATTTGGCAAAATACTTTTATTTCCACACAATTCTCCTTCTATGATTTACCCAATTCCGCAGCTCTGGAAGTGGCGGCTTTGACGGCCTTGTCAACAATTTCGTCGAATTTCAATGATTCAAATGTCTGTAGAGCAGCGTAGGTTGTTCCATTAGGGCTCGTGACGTTCTTGCGTAGCTGAGCCGGCTCATCTGAGGATGTGACAAGCATCTGGCCAGCTCCCAGACACGTCTGCTTCGCCAGCCTAGTGGCCTGCTCTTTCGGAAGTCCCAAAGCAGTTGCGCTAGCAATAAGGTGTTCAACCATGGCGAAGAAGTATGCAGGGCCGGATCCTAGCGCACATGTCAGGCTAAACTCCTTGTAGAAGCGTTTACATGGTTGTGTATGGAACAACTTACCAGACAATCCAGTCACGACATCGAGCAACTCTTCCTTGTCCACCCACTCGGTAGCCTTGCTGACACTTCCCAGAAGAGCATCAACAAGCTGCTTCTCGTTCTCCTTGACGTCCTCGCTTGCATAGAGTCCCGATGCGCCTTCTCCAACAAGCGCAGGTGTGTTTGGCATGACACGAACAATCGGCGCCGTCTTGCCCTCGCTCGTCTTGGTCCATTCTCGCAAGCTGTCAAGAGTGATTCCAGCAGCAATGCTCACAACAATTGGCAAAGTAGCACGATGAGCCCAAGATGCGCCCAGCTCTTGGCATACCGTCTTAGTGACCTGAGGCTTCACAGCAATGATGATGAGATCCGCATCCTGGCCAGCCTCGACGTTGTTGGTAGTTGTCCGCACACCAGTAGCCGCAATCTTCTCTCTGTTGACATCCCAGGGCTCGGAGACAATGATGTTTTGCTTGTCGATGCCCTGGTTGGCCAGCCCTCCAATAATGGCAGAGGCCATGTTGCCCCCGCCAATGAAGGCCAACTTGCTGTTCTTCAATGAAGCTGCCATGGTTGTGCTTGAGAGTGAAAATCCGCTGAGTAAGATGCTTTGAGTTACTGGTGAGAGTCGGACCGCGGGATGCTGAAATGGCCAGAAACTTATGGGAAATCGAAGCCGCTTGATGTCGGTGCAAGCTCAATGACTGATGCCTCATCTAAAAGCATCTGGCAACGATCTGTGGAGAAACTCCGGTCCCGTGACCGGCTTCCGTCGGCAGACTTTTGAGAGGCCGGTGTCGGAAGAAACATTTGGCTTGAGGGGACGCAGATGTAGTCGCTGAGCGTCTAGTACATGTGCTTTGATCATGGTGGCAATATTATTTTCTAGTTGTCAATTCCCAATTCTAATTAATATTTATTAACTTGTTCATCGTGCACCAATATTGGTTATTCTCATCATGTCACCCATTCGTTGAATTGAGTCTGTACTGTAAAAGGTACCTGAATATTGGCATCTCACGTGCAGATAACGAAACAACTCCTCTTCCATTGGGCCGATAGCTAGGGAATCTAGCCATTTTTGCACTAGTTCAAAGACTACTTAGGCACTTCAAGCTGCTAGCGTGGACATCAAGGTCATTGAAAGTCATGGAGCCCAAAACTTCTTATTCATTACTCAAAATAAAGATTACTTAGTCTACTGTCGGCTTAACCTTAGCATTAAGAACAACGTGAAGTCTTAGATGTTGATTACGATAGTATCTACACACAGAGGTCTCTTCTTTCTTCTTATAGATATACAAGTACAGTGCACAGCCTACGATTTTTCTTCTCTTCTATTTCGCCTTTTCAATCGCCCGCTCTAGGGTATCTGTGCTCCCATATTGCCTCATGCGTGCAAGGTCACATAGCTCCGCATCATTTTGAGCTATGACAAGAAAGTGAGACGCATTCAAAAGCAGTCGTTACTCATACCATTAATTATGTTATGCAACGCGGCAGGTCGCAGAGTTGTTAATACCTCTTAGTGATAAATCCGTGGTGGCACGAACAGGTTACTAGACGGTGGTAAATTGATGACATGTGCTCATGCCTTGAAAGTAATAAAATAATTATCAATACTTACACTCGAAGACAAATCCCCTATCGCAAAAAGTGGATAGATAGATTTAATAGGAGGGTCCAAATCTGTACACAAGTGGCTTTTAGTGTCCAAGTACCTCCACGGTTGGTAGAAGGGAGCCTCAGTGGCTGTATCCAGCAGCCCTTTTTGGGGCTGCTTTGACTTGCACAGTAACATTCATTGAAAAGCTCCTTACAAGGTGTATCTGCATCTTTTATATCTCCTTCAGGCGGTACAAATATATATATGCGTTCACGGACTATTCCACACCCTGAATCCTCCTTTCTCTAGAATCAGTAGCTTGGTTTACGTCTAGAATCTTGCTCAAGTATTGGTCTTAAACTGGTGAATCACACTGAGTTGAGCTATTATAAGAATCTGTATATTGCAGACTACATGAATATTATCCACCAAGTCTGAAGTATATCATCATTATACCCGACAAACCCCCAATTTCTCATCTGCAAGAGTAGTCAACAGAATGGATGGGGCAACTCTTTCACACGCCTCTGAGTCCATAACGTACTTGTATACTGCTCTCTTGAGATCCACTTCGCACGCCCATGGCTGCGAATCATGCGAATCAGTCATACCCTTCTGGTCATCAAAATCAACAGGGCGGGTGATTTTTAGAGTCTTGAGAGTATCTTCATAAATATCCGGTTTGATGACGCGATACGACCGATTCTCGAGGATGAAAGAACCCCGAAAGGCGCTTAAGAAGCGAACTTGGGCATACGAGTCAACATTTACTGCCTCAGAAAGTGCTTTTGCTGTATATAAATAGTGGCTTGAGGCTCCACTCTGAGAAGTCGTCGAGCCAATGTACTCGTCAACAAGGAATTTGAGGTTCACCTCAAGGAAGATAGCCACTGAGTAATTATCATCGTCAACAAAGCTCGGCGGCAGTGGCGTATTTGGGGAGACAGGGCTGCTGATTCTCCTGTTTAAATATGATTGAGGGCTGAAAAAAGCAAGTGAGCTGTTCTCTAATGTCGAGGTGCCGATCACAAAAGATGTGCGATAGTTCAAGTCAGGCGCAGCCCCCAAAAAAGCCGCCAATGTCCCCGATGTCATCCTTAATCCATCCACATGACTTCGCGTGCTGTTGTTGACGACATGCTTCAGGAATCGGCTAAACGCTGTGTCCATAACGACAAACGGAGAACTGGCAGTGAATTGCGATATATCATAAAGACACACATGAGCACAATTCAAATCCGCGCCAAGAGACACGAGCCATTGGACGATGTGGTGCGGATCACGCGGTTGCGGTACATGGTAGTGAGTCTCCATCCTCTCCCAAATGTCTCGAAGAATGCTGGTTGCATATGATGGACCTTTGTCTTCGCACCGCCGGGTAATAAACCCTTCGAATGCAGGATCACGGATCAAGATGGTGCCAAAAGAGGGCAGGGGATACCGTGCTGGACGTTGATCCCAAGGCAAAAGTCTTGCCTCAAAGAGGCTTTCGAAAGTCTCGAGGAGATCCTCAGCCTGCTTTCGTGTCTGTCCACAACTGCTTCGACTTAATACGCGGCCCAGTAACCAGCGACAACGATGCATCCGACTGCTATATACACAGTGACGCTGACGATACTCTTGCGAGTCCGAGAGATTTCTGAATCTCATTTCGCATAATATGCTGCTCGCAAAATTCAGTGCCATGTCGTGCTCGTTAGATGGTTCATGAGCGAGAATATTGCTGCCTTCCGCCGTGTTGAGTAGGAAATCAAGGGCTGTTCGATGGATAAACCGAACATGGCTGCACATGGCTTTCCATAGCCCGTCATCAGGGCTATACAGCTCTTCTGGGCTGCATGTCTTTTGAGAATAAACTTCAAGAAGACCTGCACTCCGGATGACTATGTCATTGCAGCTCTGGGGGAAATCTCCCATAAATTTCAGTCCTGGCAGCTGACTTTCCTTCTCCAGCAATGTTTCACGCACTCGGGCTTCCTTATTGAGCATAACTTGGAAAATGCTCGTTTTCCAGGGCCGAACGCCACCGTGACCGGGGGTACAAGCTTCATGCTCCACGTAATATGCATCCTGCAGAGTTTGGGAGGCTATAGCTAGTTTGAAGTACTTTGCGGCGGACCTTTGATACGTCTCCTTGTCTTCGTTGAGTCTTGCCCACATATCAGCGTACAGCTTCTCAAGCTCGGAGGGCATTTGTTCGAGGCGAGCAAGGAGTTCACTTTCTTCATCGCCATTTTGAAGGCCGCTTTTTAAGGTTCGGAGCACTAAATGGAGCCAAAGAAAGACTCCTTCAGCCTTTCTAACTACCACTGATGAGATTTGTCGTAAGAATAGAGGACTATATGCCCTTGTCGTAGGGCACTTGCCGAGTATGTCTGTTACGTATTTAAGCATCTCTCCATGCGTCAGCTCATGGAGCTTAATACTAGGCGCGTTTGAGAAATAACGGCAGAAAATAGGTTCTCCACGGCTTGAGACACAGAGCTTGACATTGGGAAGGTTTCTTAACAGCTCCACTGTCAATAGAAGCTCATCTACCTCATCCTTACCCGCCACTTCGTCAAGTCCATCAATAAAGATGCAAACAGACGATTGATAACGAGTTAGTGTGCGTGATAAAATATCTTTCAGTTCCCTGACGTCCCAGTCTGTGGTGGAATGTTTCGCTGCAATGAAGGGAAGCTCTGACAGCAGCTCGTCAAGGAGAAGGGAACTTTTGGAGAGTAGTTGGTGGTTCAAGGAACATAAAAGACCCTTGATATTATTCTGAAGCAAGGACCCTATCTTCCAGAAGAAATGCGAAATGATGAGAATTTTTGGGCTCCAGCGGTTTAGTTCTAGTATTGTGTTGTGGTGTTCAGCGAGGAATTTGACCAATGTACTTTTGCCTGCGCCAGGCTTTCCCTGAATCCAGAAAGTATCGCCCTCGTTTCGAAGCCATGCAAAGAAATTATCTCTAAAAGCAGCTAGTTCTCTGCCCGAATCGTCTCCAACGGCCTCGGCCGTGTCAAAAAGTTGGCGATATGTTGCTTCATGTACCGGTTTCACATCGCATCGCCGCTCATTCATACCAGAAAAGCTTAAGCTCTCCAGAAAGATGCGGCGCTGATTATCTGTCTGCAGTGTAAAAGTGGCTTCTCGCATATGGTTGGTCAAGCTTGATGTTATGAAATCTCTTGTCTGGCGAGCCTCGAATTTGATGAGATTCTTCATGTTTGTTTCCCCATCAGCGAGTTGAGACACAAAATATTTCATGCTGTCCGAAAGATTTCTGAAATTCTCGCTTTGTTGTAACTGTATGGCATCACCCTGCTTGCTATATAAGTCATGGGACTTTAGCGAACTATTGACAAGAACTGAGCATACAGCACCATTGACTCACCAAATACGAGCCAGGAGATGGGTCTCCATGGTCATCCTATAGCCGCTCAACGCATCGGCCAATTCCGCAATCTTCTTTTTATGTCGGCTGAACTTGAAAAATGCACCAAACGATTTTCTTATGCTACCAGGCTTGTGATATGCGGTTGCCTTTAGGGCTTCCGTGTGCAGCTCCTTGGCTGTTGCCATACATTTCTCAGAGATGTCGACTAGTACTTTCTGATCGTCATCCCGCGGTGAAAATGATTGAAAGTAGATGTTCAAGCCTTCAGACGCTGACTTCATTGACGCTGCGGTCGCTTCGCGGTGAGTGTCGATGGTAGGACGGCCATCGTAAATGTCCTTACAGAAAGTGCATAATTCATGGGCGAAGCTGATGACTTGCATGACTGCGCAGGCCATACCCAGTATCTCAAAACCAGACATAGTAGCGCAGGCAACTCAACTCAAAGGAAATTTGAGGGGACCTTAACTGGTCGCTGCTTTTAGCAGTACCTAGAGGCTCAGGCTCAGAATTGTCAAGGTAGGAATTCCGCAGATTGCCGGATCTGAGAATTTCTGCTGGGTTTCTTGAAAGCGCCCAGCAAAGTCACCAAGGCCTCCCATTTGGAGCCCTCCGCGAGAAAAGAAAATGAGGGAAAGTCTTGTTGGCAACAGTTGCTTTATTCTTGCTGAGCGACGCCATTTCCGACCACTCGGAGTGCAGGCGCTGGATTAGCCTCGTCACTACATCCTTCATTGCACCGCCTCACTTAAATGTATGGCTGCCTAACTTCCGGTAATTATCCCCGCTTCTGAAGACATAAGGATCAGTCTTAGTCGTGAGAAATTCTTTGCTGCAGCTTCTTTCATAAATCAGTATTCATATCACTAAATTAGGTGCTAACTGTGCTAAGCGGCAGCTGAAGTCTAATAGGACTCATACTTTGCTATCCTGTGTAAATAGTAGTCATGGAGGCCCGGATTTCGTTGCTGTGCAATACGACGAATAACCATTCTGCTCCCAGTCAAAAGGGTCGAAGGTCCAACCGATGGTTCGTTCTGATACCTTCCTGCCGAATTTCTTTTGAAGAAAATATACCGTCTCCATCGCTATATGTCCAGTTTTTCGGTCGGTTTATCATAGCGCGTTTTGAGCATAGGTGGCGCAATGCAACTATGGCAGCCAACCTGGGGATTGATTGCTTGTGTTTAACACGTTGGAAGTTTCTGTCTTCAACCTCTTCGACCGAGTTTGATGTACCAAGCGTAGACTGCATCTGGCAGCTCCTGCAATCATTTTACTCTCACACATTTGCTTTACTGTATCAAGAAGTTAACCAGATGGCGTCTAATGCTGGATATCTTTGGGGCGCCATAGTTAGTTTAGACTTGGGATGTGCTGAGGGTCAGTCGATTCCGGCTCCTGGTATTGCCAATCCTGAAGGTACGACATACTCGAAAGCTGCGCACGGTATCAGCCACAGCGCGCCACAGCGCGCCACAGCATGGTCCGTGCGTAGAGAAACTTAGATTGAGAGCAGCGGACACTCGTTTCGGTTTCCACTATATTCATTACCCAAATAATCGAGATTACGCTGTTTAATGCCGGCTTAACCTTTAGCTTTAAGAACACATGAAGTGTTAGTCTAGATGTTAATTACGATAGTATCTAGACACAGCGGTTTCTTCTTTTCTCTTATAGATGTATAAGTCCAGTGCACACTAGCTACGATATTTCTTCTCTTCTATTTCGCCTTTCCAATCTCCCGCTCTAGGGTACCTGCGCTTGTACTCCCACATTGCTTCATGCGTCCAAGGCCACACAGCTTGCATCATTGCGGGCCATGACGAGAACGTGAGACTCATCCAAAAGCAATCTCTAAATTCAGCGTTTCTCTAAAATTCGCACTTTTCTTTCGAGCTGGCAATTGCGTCATGTTCAATTTTTTTGTCTAATAAAAATGCAATAAGAATGATCATCCGCGCTTGTAGAAATTCTACGATGAATCGTGATCATCGAGACCACTGCCGGATCGACAGAATTATCCCCCGGTCTTGGAAAGTTTCAAACCCGAAATGCCGAGACGTCAGCATCCCGCAAAAATTGCCTAAATTCATTCCGCTACTAAGAATAGCAAGCGTCGCATGAAACATTTGATGGCCAAATTACAGGTCCCTAGTATCTTTCCTGCCTCCTGATAGAGAGAGCATGAAGCTGTCTATACACATCTTAATATTGACTCTTGTAAGCAGATACGAGGGCATCAAATTGATAGCGTGAGACTTCCGGTGTGCGGAGTTAGGCGAAAATTGTGGCCCGTGTTCCCGTTTGGCTGGCAACTCTCTGTGGGAGTTGGTTCGGATGCTGCCGTATTGTTAGCATACGGGATTCGAACAAGTAATATGGAGAGTACGACACCCCTGAAGCACTGCCACATGGGATTGGTTGCACTAGCTGGGGTAATGGTTAACTCGGAATACTCATCAACCAGAGAGCTCAGGGGAATCTGTGATCCATGGATCCTTTGGATATCTGACAGCAGAAAACACTACGTAATCCGGCAACCTCGAATATTGAGACTATGATGGGAAATCGGCATACTACAAGAAACTGCCCTGCGATAATGGTATGCTTGTGGCAAGCCCTTTCATAAAATGGAAGCTCGGAATTTGGAACCATCCAGAGTCATAGCACCACGTTCGTACGATGCATTTAGTTTCGAGGGTGCTGAGGGTGTTGACCCACTGCATATGGACTGCATACAGCCATCTAGTTTCTTGGCTGCCATGTCTGATCAGACTGTCCAAACCGTAATTGGACATCTCGGATCCTCGGGCTTGCCCGTAAGCGGTTGAGGCTCAAGGTACAAAAGGGTAGCCTATTTGTTGGTCTTACTATATCTTGAATAGATGATTAACTATCTCATGTTTTTCGTTAGCTGCAAGGGCTACTAGATAGGAAGGACGATATCCCACCGCTTTATGGCTGCACCTTTGCTCTCGTAATGACATAGACCTGGGTGTTGTTGGGTTGAAATTTATCGTCACTTGAGTTTTCGTATTGGCGCAAAGCGTAATTGAACCATTCGTACACGAGGAAAGAATTAGCGAACACGAAGCCTCGTGAATGGCAAAAAGGAATGGCAAAGGAGTTACAGGGCAACGGAATGAAAGCATCGGGCTCATGAAGAACCGACGAGGCCTCTTTGATGTTTCTGCAAGTAGAATATGGTGTTATCCCGACAAGGCAGTCGCCTACGATCAGGCCATCACCCATTCCGTTCATAGGCGGCTTTATTCTTGACAAGGGCATTCTCTAGCTTGAGCAGAAAGTAAGAAAATGCATGTGCTTACTCTTCCTGCAGGTAACGTCGGCTAGTGCCTAACCAGACACCCCCCCATTTTAGACACGCGTTTTTCCCCATTTTCTCCCCACTTTAATAATAACACTAAAGTAACACTTACGAATTCTCGCATATCTATTATTATTTTTTTATTTAATTTTTTTTATTATAAAGAAAAATACTTAGTTATTTTAAAAATTTAATCTTTTTTATAATTTAAAATATAAAAAATAGAATATTTATTAAAAAAGCTATATAACGCTAGGGAATTCCTTAATTAATACTTTATAATTATTTAACTAGTGTTATTATAGAAAATAAAGTAAATAAATATAATTAATATTTTTTTTAAAAAATAAAAAGCAGCCTTTATTAAATATATTCTATTATAAAGTAACTTAAGCTTTACCTTATTATATTATTAAATTTAAGAATTTACTAACTAAATTATTAAAGCTAATAGTAATAATTAACTACTTAAGAAGGTATAAATAAAAGGCTTTTTTTAATAAAATTTAAAAGTTAAAATTATTTAAAGTAAAACTTTTAATTTCTACTACCTTAATAAAGTAATAATTAAAATTATAAAGAAATTCTTTTTTTTATTAATAATCTTAAAGATTAAAGATATTTTTTTAAACGATTAGTATTTTTAAAAACTATAGTAGTAATAAACTAATACTTAAAGTAGCTAAAAAAAGGTTATTATTAAAAAGTAACTTAAATTATATTATTAAACTTTAATTCTGAAGTATATCTTAGTAATAGGTTAAATCCTTATATTCTTAGTTATTTTTAAAAGCTTAAGTATATAGTATTAATAATTTCCTTTTAAACTTAAATTCTTAATTAACTAAGCGTTTAAAATATTAAAAAAAAATTAAATTAATAATACTATTACTATTAAATAATTATAAAAGATTTTTATTTCTTAAATTAAATTAAAAAAGCTATTTATTATAACCTAGCTCTTATAGTTATAATAATAAGCCTATAGGGTAGACGCCGCTGGATTAATTATTAATTAATAAGCTAATAGTAATATACTTACTTAACTTTTTTAATAAGCTATATAAGTAGTATTTTATTTAACTTATTTAATAAACTTTATAAGCCTAGGATTAACTAAGTATATAAATTTACTTTATATTATTTATTAAAATACTTAAATAGTTAATTATTATTACTACTATAATATTTATAATATAATTAAATTAAAATTTAAATATTTATTTTTATTTATATTAGCTAGTAATAAAATTATTTATTAATTAATTTAATTATTGTATTAATATAAACTTTAGAATTATTTAAAAGTTTATTTTTTAGAAAATATTATTTATACTAATATATAAATACTAGTTTATTATATAATAATAACTTTTATTTAAATAATTACTTTAAACCCATAGGTAATAAAATACTAAGAACTTAGTAATTTATAAGCTTTAAAGTTTTAAATAATAATATTAATTATAAAAGTAAAGCTTAAAGTAATTATAATAATAATATTAAAATTTAAAATAATTTTAAAAATATTACTAAAAATATTATAATAGCTTTATAATTACTTATTAACTAAGATAAAGCTAATAATTTTTTTATAATATTTAAAAAATAAGTAGTAAAACTACTTAAAATAGTTACTACTTAAATAATTATTATTATAACTTTTTAAGAATAATAAATAGTAGAAAACCTTATAGAGAACTTAGCTTTTATAATATATTAATAAAAACCTAAAGAAATTATTAAATTACTATTACTAAATAAATTTAAAAAAAACCTTAAGTAAATTTAAAAATTCTTTATAAATATAAAAAATTATTTTAACTACTTTTTAATTATTATAATTAGTAATATTATAAAAGTTTATATTATAAAAATTTATTTAGCTAAAACTACTAAAGATTAATTTAAACTATATTTTAAAGATTTTAAATAAAATAAGGAATTAAAGAAATAATATATTAATAAGCTATTTACTAATTATATTATTTTTAAAAAATAGTTTAAAAAGCTATATAAAAAAACTAATAAAGCTAAAGAAGTAAAAAAAGTATTTTTATAAATTAAATAAACTAAATTATATACTAAGTATATAATTACCTTTATATATTTAGCTATTAAAATTAATTTAAATAATAAAGTATAATATATATTTTATTATTAAAAACTAAAGTTTAATATTAAAAATAAGTTATATTAAAATAAGTTATTTAATACTTTAAATAAACTTTTTAAAAAGCTACTTATATTAATAAATACTTATTTAAATAATATAAAAAATATAAATAAAAAAGAAATATATAAAAAGTAATTTTTAAATATTTTTACTTTAGTAATAATATTAACTAAGGAAAAAAAATAAAATATCATATTATATAATAATAAAAAAGTAAAGTTAATAAACCTTAGTATTATTAAAGTATAATATAAAAATATTAAATACTATAATTATAAGAAAAAAATATATATAAAAAAAAATTACTAAGCCTTAAAGAAAAATAGTAAAAAATTTATACTTATTCTAAAACCTAAGGAAAATTAAATTATTAATATTATATAACCTTTAGTAAACTATAATATATTATACTTTTTAATATATTATAATAATAAATATTAAATATACTTTAGTAATAAATAGAAATTAAAATAGTTTCTTAAATAACCTAAGATATATACTTTAAATATACTTAAGGAAATAACTTAAAAAAACCTTAGCTATATTAAATAACTTATTTAATAAAACCTTAATAAATAAAAGAAAATAAGCTATACTAAGGTATTAAATTAATAAGCCTTTAATAATATAAATACTATTTTATAATTATACTTAAGTAATAATAAAATAATAAAATAAAAAGATTTATTTAATTTTAAAAATAAAAAAGAAGTTATTTATAAATAAAAATAATAAAAAGCTATATAATAGTATAATAAAAATCTTCTAAATATAGTATTACTAATATAATATAATCTTTATGAAGGAATAACTTAGGAAGAAATAAATAACTTTAAAAAATATATATATAATTAATATAAGTTAATAGAATCTAAAAGTATTTATTACCTTTATAAAATAACTATAGTAAATTAAGAATACTTTAAAAATTAATATAATTAAAAAAGTATTATTAAGGAAAATAAATACTATAATAAAACAGTTTAATAAAAAAAGCTTAAAAAATATTAAAAACTTTTAGAATAGTAAAGTTAAATAAAATAAATTAACTTATATACTACCTTTAATAAAATTAAATTATTTAAAAACTAATTTTAATAGTATATTAATATTAATATAAATAAATACTTAATAATTAAAATACTAAAATTAACCTTTTATTATATTAATAATATTCTATTTATAAATTAATATAATAAAGCTAATATTATTAACTATAAACTTCTATTATATAAATAATATATTATACTTAAACTCTAAGAATAGTATAAAGATTATAAAACTATAAAATATAAGTAAAATAAACTTATATTTTATAATAAAGACTATTATAGAAAATATTAATATTAATAATATATTTTTATATATATTATTTATAATTTAAAATAATAAAGGTTTAACTTTATAAAATATAATATTAATAATAAATTATAAAGAATTAACTAAAATAATTTTTAAAAATATTATAAGCTTACTATTAAAAATATCCCTTAGCTTAAATATACCTAGTATAAATATTATAATATTTAAAATTATAAACTAAGATAAATTACCTTAGACTTAAATAATATAATTATTAACCTTTATAATAATAATTATTATAATAATATAAATAATATAATTTACTATAACTTAAATATTATTTTAGGTTAGAAATTATAAAAGTTTTAAGTATTTAATACTTTAGAAAAATACTTAATTATAGTTTATATAAACTTAAAAGCTATAATAAGCTATATTATACCTTAATTTATTAACTACCTAAAGTTAATTAATTATAAAAATTTTTTATATATACTTACTAATATTAAATAATAATTATTTACTTATAATAATAAAATTATTAATTATAAAACTAATTACTTTAAAATCTAGTTTAATAAAATCTTTAATTATTTAAAATTTAATATTACTAATATCTTAGAATATAATATATTTTTAAAATATAATTAGCTAAAGTTATATAACCTTAATATTAATTAAAAAAAAGGCTATATAATATAATAACCTTATGCTTAATTAATTAATTCTTTAGTAAAATTATAATTAAATTAAAAAAATTAATAAAATATAATAATATCTTTAATAATAAAATTAAAAACTTTTATATTAAATAGAAAAAAAATATAAAAATATATAAAAATAGAAATAATTATAAAATAAGTATTTATTATAAAACTATAGAAGTTTTTAAAAATAGTTAAATATATTAAAAAACTTAAGAAAAAATAACTTAGATTTCTTAATTTAATTATATAAAAAGTTAAAAAACTATATTATTAAGACTAAATACTAAAATATTTAAAGAATATATTAATAAACTTTTAATATATATTAGTTTTTAATAAAAAACTTAATACTAAATTATTAAAATATAGCTAATAGAATTATAAAATTAAATTTATAAATAATAAAGTCTTGATATTTAATAAAATCTATAACCTAAGTATTATTAAGCTTAAGATACTTAATAAATAAATTAAGGATTAGCTAAAGAAAAAATATATTAAATTTTTTAAATCCTTAGTAAAATATTTAATTATATTTATACTTAAAAAAATAGTAAACTTTAACTTATTATAAACTATAGATAATTAAATATAATAACTAAAAAAAATATTATATTATTACCTTTAATTTTAGAAATTAAAAACTAATTTATAAAAACTAAGATTTTTATATTACTAAATCTTAAAGAAATATATAATTTTATTTAAATTAAAAAAAGTAATAAATAAGAAACTACCTTTTATATTAAATATAGACTTTATAAATACTAAGTAATATTTTTTAAATTTATAAATACTTTAGTATTCTTTTAAAAAATAATTAATTATATATTATAAAATTATATAAATTATTTTACTATTATATACTTTAATAATATCTTTATTTACTTTAAAAATTTAAAAAAATATAAAAAATATATTAAAAAAGTATTATAAATACTTTAAAATAATTAACTTTTAATAAAACCTAAAAAATATAATTTCTATATATAGAAAGTTATATTCCTAGGATATATTATTACCCTAGGAAAAGTTTAAATAAACTTTAAGAAACTTAAAGTAATTAATAATTAAAAACCCTTAAAGAATATTAAATAAGTATAAAGCTTTTTAAAATTAACTAACTATTATTAATATTTTATTAAGGATTTTTTAAAAATTATTATATTATTTATAAACTTAACTAAAAAAGATATTAAATTTAAATTAATATAAAATACTTTAAATATTTTTAAATATCTTAAATAAGTCTTTATTACTACTTTAGTATTTATAATATTTAATTTAAATAAGCCTATTATTATTAAAATTAATACTTTAAACTTTATAATTAGTAAAATACTTAATTAATTTAATAATATTAATAAAAAGAAACTTAGGCTTATAGTTTATTTTTTTAAAAACTATATAAACTAAAACTTAAATATTTTATTTATAATAAAAATTCTTTAATTATATATTAAGTACTTAGTAAGTAATATTAAAAATATTATTATAAAAAAAGTTAATTTTTAATAACTGTTTTTATAAATTACTAAAATATTATTTACTTTATAATAATATAAAAATTATTTTATAAATAAATTAAATATTATAAATAATTTTTTAAATTTAAGCTTATTATTAAATATTATAATAATTTAAATAATAAATATATTAATATACTTAATAAATACTTAAATTACTTTTAAAAAATCTTAGAAATTAAGGCCTAAGTATTAAAAAAAAACTAATATAAAGATTTTATAATTAAATTAATTAATATAATATATTAAATTAAGGTAAATAATTTAATTATTAATAATATAAAAAAATATATAAAAAACTAAGAAAATAAATAATATTTAAAAAATATTTTTATAAATATTAAATACTTAATATTAAATAAATTTATTTAAGTATTAAAAGACTTATAAAGTAAAATAGTAAAATTAATTTATATATATAAACTTAATAAATATTATAAAATATAAAAAACTACTTAATAAATTACTTAATACTTTAAATTTAAAAATATTAAAAAATAAATATAAAAGGTTATATTAGAATATATAATATATAAATAAACTAAGGTATTATATTACTTTCCTTATAAAAAACTGTAATTTTTATTAATTTTAATTAAGAATTAGAAATTAATAATATTTAATTATATTATTAAACTTTTACTTTTTAAAGAATTTATAATTAATAAAATATAAAATAATATTTTTATAATTATTAATTAACTTTTAAAAATAACTTACTTTATTTTAATTATTAAAAAAAGCTTTATAAAAAACTTAGCTTATGTTTTTTTTTAAAATATTTATATTTATTATAAATTACTAAATAAAATTATCTTTAATAAAAAATTAATATTTATATTAAAATTTTAGTAATTACTTATAGTATAAATTAAATTAAAATATAAAGCTAATATAGTTTACTACTTTTAAATAAATAAATAAACTAAATAAATTAATTAAATTATTAAAATATATTTATAATATTATATTAACTTTAATTAAGATAATTAAGTAAAATACTTACTAACTATTTAAGTATTTTATAATAATATATTAGTAAAGTTTATAAATTACTTATTATTTTATATAAACTATAAGTTTAAATTAAACTTATATTAATTTTTTATTAAAAAAATATTAGTAAAGTTATTATTATAGTAAATAAACTTAAAAAACTATATTAAAAATTATAAATATAACTTAAATTTATTAAAAAATAAATAACTAAATTCGCAAATATTAAAAAAATTAAAGAATTAACTTTCAAAAAAGGAAATATAATTTACTTACTTTAATATTTATAAAATAATAAATAGCTAAATATTAAAATTAATAAGCTAAGTAATAAACTTAACTTTAAAAAACTTAAACTTTATAAAGTTATAAAGAAAGTTAAATTTATTAATTATAAAATAAATCTTTTATTTACCTTAGGATAATAAAAAAGAACTATATATTTAAGTTTTTATATTTTATTATTAAAAAAGTATTAATAAATAAAGAAATAAGTAAAATTATATAAAATAAAATTATTATTTAAGGTAAAGAATTTAAATATAAAGTTAAAAAGCTTAAAATAATAAAATTTAATAAAAATACTTAATAAATTAAATACTTAATAAAATAAAAAAACTATAATAAAATAAAAAATTTATAATAATTTATTAAAAACCTTAAATATTTAAAAAAAAACTTTATAAATAATTTTTACTAAAGTCTAAGTTTAATAAAAAAAAGTTAAAAATATCTTAATTAATAATATTAATTACAGAACCCTTAATTATAAAATTAAATAAATTAAATAATAATATTTTAGCTTAATATAAGGCCTTTACTTCTTACTCCTCTTACTTAATATAATTTAACTTATTTAAATTATTAATACCTTATACTATAGTATATATTATTTTTCTATATTATAACTTCTTTTTTTTATAAAAGTATTTAATTTTTATACTAAATAAATAAAGATATTTAGGCTTATATTTATATTTTTCTTTTATTTTTTTAATTTTAGCCTTTAGCTTAATATATTAAAATACTACCTTACGAAATTATATAAAAGAAAACTATTTTATATTATAAAAAGACTTTTAATTAATTATATAAGAAAAATAATAAAAAAATTCTTTCTTTATAAAGTAATATTTAAATTTAAAGGTTTTATATATAAAATATTTACTTATTTTAATTAAGTAAAATAAAATAAATAAATAAAGATTATTATATTATTTATATTTATTAATCTTTTACTCCTTAGATTTAGTAAATATAATAGTAGTTATTACTTTAGAATTATAAAAAAAATACAAATAAAAGTAAAAACTTATAAAAAAAAGAAAAATAAGTTACTTATATTAAATTAAGTAAGGTCTTAAGAATAAAACTAATAAAAAAAGGATATTATATTATAACCTAGCTTTTATAATTATAATAATAGGCCTATAGGGTAAGTATTACTAAATTAACTATTAACTAATAAATTAATAGTAATATACTTACTTAACTTTTTTAATAAGCTATATAAGTAGTATTTTATTTAGCTTATTTAATAAGCTTTATAAGCCTAAGATTAACTAAGTATATAAGTTTACTTTATATTATTTATTAAAATACTTAAATAATTAATTATTATTACTACTATAGTATTTATAATATAATTAAATTAAAACTTAGATATTTATTTTTATTTATATTAGCTAGTAATAAAATTACCTATTAATTAACTTAACTACTTTATTAATATAAACCCTAGAACTATTTAAAGGTTTATCCCTTAGAAAGCACTATTTATATTAATATATAAATACTAATTTATTATATTATTAAAATAGTTACTTATTATTAATAATTACAGAAGTTAATATATAAATAATTTCCTTTATAAATACTTCCTTAATAATATCTATTTACTATTTCTACTACTATATACCTCTTATATCCTTTAACTTTTTAATATTTTAATTTTTAAACTTAATAAAATTTATTATTACTAAGCCTTTACTAACTTCCTTAAATTTAATAATTTTACACTATATAATAAAATAATCTTCCTTTATTATTATTACTAAATTAAAAAGCTTACCTATAATAGAATTCTAATAAGAACCTTTATAAGTTATTATAAAGGGCAGTGCTAGCCTAGGCTGCTAGTATTAATAAATCTTTTTAATTTATTAGCTTAATTAATACCCTTTCTAATTATTATTATAATTATACTAGTAGCCTAGGGGTCTTCTAAAGGTTATAAGTTTAAATCTAGTATAAGGCAGTAGCAAAGCTAACTTAGTGTAATATCTTAACCTAATACTTAAGTAGTATAGGGTAAGTTCCTAAGGTAATAAGCTAAGGTTAATTAGTTTATATTAGCAAAAAAAATAGGAAGTAGTTTTAAGTAAATATAATTATAAAGTAAGTAAAATATAATAAAAATTTAGTTTATATTTAATTTTAATACTTTATTAATAACTATTTATTTAAGTTATTTGAAAAGTATTAAGAATTAAATCTTATATATTTAATTATTCCTAGTAGCTTACTTAATAAAGTCCTTTTATACTTAATAAGCCTGCGACCTTAGTATTAAAACTTATATATTATAGTATATATATTTAAATAAACTTAAGAAGGCTTTTTTTTAATTAATTATTTAATTTATAATTTACTTAAAAAGTATATACTTTAAATTAAATTATAATATAATACTTTTTTTTTATTAGTTTTATTTTTAAGGTTATATATATAAGTTAAGTTATTCTTTTTTTTTTATAATTATAATTCCTTCTTTAGTTTATAAAATACCTTATAGTATTATTAAATAATAATTATTAATTAAGAAAAAGTTAATAAAAAATTAAAAAATAGTAATATTAATAATTAAAACTATTAGTATTATTATTATACTTTATTTTTATTATAAAGTAAAAAGTTTACTTTATAAAATAATAAAAAAATATAATTAATATAAGGAGTATATATATTATAGTTATTTTTATAATAAGAATAGGATTTCTTTAGTAGTAGGTAAGTATATCCTAACTAATATAAGGTTTTATAATTAATAATAATTAATATAGTAATTAACTTTTAAAAAAGAATATTTAAATACTAAAGAGTATTAAACTAAATAAAAGTTATTTTAATAATAGTAGTAATTAATATTACTAACTTAATAAATAAATAAAAGGTTTTTTTAATTAGTTTATTTATAGAAATAATAAAAGTAAATTAATATTTATAGTAAGTAAATACTTTATTATAGTACTTATTTTTTTAATAAACTAAATAAAGTAAAAAAAGTAAAGTCTAAGGTAGTAATTAATATTTAAACTATAAGGGCAGTAGATATTATTAACTAAAATATAATCTTTAAAAATACTTTCCTAAATCCCTTTAAGGTTATTATTAATTCTTCTTCTTCCTAAGTCTTTAATTTAAAGTATAAAGGTTTATATTTTTTTATAGTATAAAAGGAAATTTTAATACCTTTTTCTTAGGTAGCTTTCTTATTTATTAAATAGCTAGTATTAGGAGTTTTAAGTATAATCCTAGGTTTTTTTAAAAGTTTTAAATTAATTTTATTATATTAAAGCTTTTAATAGGTTTTTAAGTATTATAAATTAAATTATATTCTTTTTACTTAACTTAGTATTTAATTTTATTATTTTCTTTTAAATTCCTTTATACTACTAAGACTTTTTTAATTTTTAATTTTTCCTTTTCCTTTATAATAATAATTTTATTTAAAATTAATCTTTTTATTACTTTATTAATTTATACCTTTTCTAAAAGTAATATATAAAATATAAGGTATTTTAGTTATATACCTTTTAGTATTTCTAATTTATAATTAATATTACTGATTTTCTTTAGAATTTTAAATAAGCTAATTTTTTTAAAATTAAGTTTATTATTTAATTAGTTTATCTTAATATTTAGTATTTTATAGCCTTATATATATTAAAGTAAGTAAACTATATTCTCTTTTTAAAGAGTTAGTTTCTTAATCCTATTTTTATTTATATAATATTTTATATATTTTTAAATAAGCTTTAGCTATACTTTTAATTCTTTATATAAATTAATTATTAATTTTACTTTAAGTTATACTTTATTAATATTAAGTTTTTTAAAGTAGCTTATATACTAAAGAGGTATATTTATATAAAATATAAAATAATATTAACTTAGTAAATTTAAATTTTATATTATTATAATATAGTTAAATAAAAGGTAATTATTTAACTTAGTTATTTTACTATAGGTTAATAAAATATCTTAAGTATTATTTTATAATTTAATTTATTTATTTTATTTATTTATTTATTTTAGGGCAATATATATTACTAAGTTTATAATTTACTTTAAGTTTTACTATAAATTCTTACTAAAATTTAAAAGTAAAAGTTTATTTTTTATTAAAGATAATTTCTTAGGATATATTATAATTAATTATTATTATTTTTAAGTATATATATATAAGATTTTTTACTAAATATAATTTTTAATAAAATAAAAAATATATTTATTTTATAAATTTATTTACTATTATTAAAATATTATTATAAATTACCTTAGTAAAAGGTTTTTTAAAAAATAATAGGTTTATAATATAATTAAAAGTAATTATTTCCTATAGTAATTTAAGTATTAGTAAAGGTTATAATTTTTTATAAAGTTTATACCTTCTGTATTTAATATATTAATACTTATTATAAATTACTATAATATTAATAGTAATTTTCTTTATTTTTTTAAATTAATATATTATAAGTATTTATTACTATATAGTTATAATTCCTTAATATTTAAATAATAAGTATTTATAAATATATTTTATAACTTTTTTTTATAAATTAAAAAGTACTTAATATTTACTTTTATTTATAGAATATTTATTTTATAATATAACCTAAGATAGAAATTAATATAGTTTTTAGTTTTTTATATATTTTTTAATTTCTTTAAAACGTTTATTATATTTTTATACTTTAAAGATTATATTAAAAAATCTTTATTTATAATTACCTTATATATTTTAATATAATATAATACTTTAGTAATTAAGAATTTTTTAAAAATAATTAATTTTTTACTAAATATATTAACTCTTTTATTTTCTAATCCTTTATAATATATAAGTTTATAATTAAATTTACTTAGGAATTTAAAATATTTTAATTATTTTTTAAATAATTTCTAAGTAAATATAAAGTAAGTAATATTTTAATAATTAGTAAAAATCTTAATATAAAATTTATTTTCTTTATAATATTAACTTTACTATTTTAAGTAGCTTTTAATTTTTAAAAATTCTTTATTATAAATTATATAATTAAGTTTAGCTTTATTAAGCTTTTATAAGTAAAATATAATAAAGTAAAGTTTCTTTTTATTATTTTATTAATTTAATACTTTTTTAATTATATATTTTAATATATTAATCTTAATTTCTATTAGTTTTTTAAAGTTATATATAGCTAATATAAGTTCTAAGGTTATAACTTACTTAATTATTTAAAACACCTACTTTACTTTTTTTATTTAATTAAACTCTTAATTTTTTTTATTATATTAGTTAAAGGTTAAGTAAAATTAAAAAAGTTTTAAATAAAATATTAATAATAGTTTATTAATTTAATAAAGCTTTATATTTTTTTAATTAACATTAGTATTAGCTATTTATTAATTATAATAACTTTTTTAAATTTATTTAAATAGTTCTAAAGGTAATAATATATCCTAAGAATTTTACTTTTTATGTATAAAATTAATATTTCTTAAGGTTTATAAAAAAGTAATTATTTTATAGTACTTAAAATACTAAGTATATATATTCCTTATATTCTTCCTTAGTTTTAAAGTATATTAAAATATTATTTAAGTAAATAATAATAAATTTATTTTAATATTTTTTAAAAAATATAATTAATTTTCTTTTTAAAAAATATAAATATATTTATTAATTCTTAAGGTATTGCTAGGAATTTATAAAATTCCCTTAGGGTATTAAAAACTATTATTTATTTATACCCTTTCTTTATTTAAATTAATTTATAAATATTAGTAAAGTTTAATTAAAAATATATTATAGTTTTTTATAATTAATCTTATACTTTAAATATTAATAATAAAGGAGTTTAATTTTTAATTATAATATTATTTAATTATTTATAATTAATAGTTAATTATAGTTTTCTATTTTCTTTTAAAATAAAAATAATAAAGTATTATATTAGAAAGTTAAAGATTCTAATATATCCTTTTTTCTTTTATTTTTATATTTATTTATTAAAAGTATTTAATTCTAACTAATTAAAATTATATAATACAAAATATTTTAGTTATTTCCCTTCCTTTAATTTTATTATATAATCTTATTTAATATATAGTAGTATTTATATATTCTTATTTAAGTTAGTTAAAGTTTTTTAAAATAAAGCCCTAAACTTTTAATATTATTTTAAAATATTAGCTATTAGGTTTATAAATTCTTTTTTTTTTAATTCTTTTTTTTTTATAATTTTTAAAAATTAATTAAGTTTATATAAGTTTTATTTCCCTTAAGTAAACTTTTTTAAGAATTAAGCTTCTATAGCTTTAAATTATTTTTATTACTATTATATAAAAAAGTTTTTAAGCTTTAGGAATTAAAGTTTTTAACTTCCTTTATTTTTTTTTTAATTTAAAGTTTTTTTATTATTTTACTAATAAATTAAGCCTTTATTTTATATTATTAAAGGTTTATATTAGTATAATTATAATATACTTAAGATAATATTATATTTTAGGGTATTAATAATATTATATATTACTAAAGTAGTTTAATTAAATACTTTAAAATATAAGTAATTAGTTTATTTTTTTACTTATTTATTATTATATTTAACCTATTTTCCTTCTTTATAAAAAAGTTAATATAGTTTTTTTTTTATATTTATAATAACTATAAATATATTATAGTTATAGCTAATATATAATTTTTATTTACTTTAAAGTTTACTAAAACTTTAAATAGTTTTTTATTTTATATTATTATAAAAGTAATTTTCTTTTTAAAAACTATTTATTTTTTATTACTATTATATTTATATTGTTTTTTAAAAAATATAAATTCTTTATTAATCTTATAATACCTTTTATTTAAAAACTATTTTAGTTTTTTAAGTACTAGTCTTTAATTTTATATAATATATATAATTTATAATAAGGGTTTTTATAGTTTTCCTATTCTACTATTTTATAATATAGTTATATTTATTTTATATAAATTTTATAAATAATTTTATTATTTTATAAGTTATTAAAAGTTTTTTAAAATTTATAATATTATTAAAAAAATTCTTTAAGTACTTTAGTATAAATCCTAAAGTTAAATCTAATACTATATAATTAATTTATTAATTATTATTTTTTAACTTATTTTTCTCTTAAAGCTAAATTATACTATTCCTTTATTTTATATTTTTAATATTTAAAGTAATTTAGTTTATTATATTATTAATACTAGTTAAAAATATATACTTAAGTTTTTTTATTTTATTTATATTATTAAATAAGTTTTATAATTTAGTAAATAATATACTAATAACTTAGGTAATTTCCTATTTATTTATAATCTTTATATTTATAAAGTATAATTAAGTAAAGTTTAAGAATTATAATTTATAATTCTTAGAATTTATAAATAATTTTTTATTTACTATATTATCCTTTATAGCAGAGGTTTATAATAAAAATTACTAAGTTTTATTATAAAAAGGTATTATATTCTACCTTTTATTTTAAGTAATATATATATTAATAAATAATATATTTTATTTAATAAATTTAATAATAATTATTATTTATAAAGTTAATCTAAAGGTAGTCTTAAGGTATTTATTAATATTTTCCTTTAAGTTCTTATATTTTATTTATATTTAAGTTTATAATAATTTATTATTTTTTATTATATAATTACTATTATATAAGTCTATCTTAAATTTCTTAGTAAATAAAAGTCTTAATATTTTATTTAAAGTTATAAATATTAAGTTATTATTAAAATTTAATTAATTTATTAATTTCCTTAAATTTACTTTTAATAAAGTTAGTAATATTCTTAATTTATTTTTTATATATAAATAACTTATAGTTTTATTAAGCTATATCTTTAGTTATAGAGTTCTTAATTAAATTAAGTATATTTTTAAGTAAGGTTATTTTTTTTAGTTTATTTAATTCTTTTAATTTTTCCTTATACTAAAGGTAACTATTATTTTTTTATTATAATAAGTTAAAAGATTATTTATTTATATTTATAATATAAACTTCTTTCCTTAATTTTAAGATTTTATCCTTATATTCTTTTTTAAGTATTTAGTAATTATAAGCTATATAACTTACTTTATTATAATTATAGTATTTAAATTCTTCTTTATATTATAAAATATTTAAGTTTATTTTTCTAAGTTTACTATTATTATCTTTAATAATTTCCTTATATTACTTTTTACCTTAATTAACTTAATATTTATTTTACTAATACTACTAAGTAATATTAATTTTAAATTTATATAATAGATTATTTACTTAAATATAAATATTTATAAATAAAATTAAGGTATATATTAATTAATTAATATTATATACTTTTTCTTTAACCTTTTATTTAAGACTATTATAAAATTATTTAATAATTATTAACTTATTTTAATTAAAGTATATAATAATATTTTAGAATTTTATAATATAATTTAAGTATTTTTTTTTAATATATTATAACTAAGGTATTTTTAATTATTTAGTTTTTACTAATATTTTTAAATATTTTCTTTAACTTAAAGATATATTTATTATAATTATTAAAGATTTATTAAGTTTATTTTTTTACTCCTTTAGCTAAATTCTCTAGGTAGTTATTTAAAATAAGTCTAAATTATTTTAAAGTAGTATTTTTAAAGTATAAGGTAGTAAAATAAATTTTTTTTTAATAATATTAAAGGTATTTTCAAAATCCTTAAAATATACTTTAAATTAAATTAAATATAAGTAAAGTTTTTTAATATTTTTTTTTAAATATAAAAAGTAGCTATTATTTAATGAAGATTTTAATATTAATTATTTTAGGCTTATTTTTATTAAGTTTATTAACTAAAATCTTATTAAGTTTATTTATATTTTAAATAAAAGCTAAAAGTTAATTATTTTTAAAAAAGATAATATTAAGTAAGTCTTATATAATAATATATTTATTATTATTTATAGTAAATATATTAAAATTAATAATTAAAGTTTTAGTAATTAGTCTTACTTTAAATATAATAATTTATATTATTTAAAAATACTTAGTATTTTTTTAAATAAAAGTTATTAATATATAATATCTTAACCTAATACTTAAGTAATATAAGGTAAGTTCTTAAGGTAATAAGCTAAAGTTAATTAATTTATATTAGTAAAAAGAATAAAAAGTAGCTTTAAGTAAATATAATTATAAAGTAAGTAAAATATAATAAAAATTTAGTTTATATTTAATTTTAATATTTTATTAATAATTATTTATTTAAGTTATTTAAAAAATATAAAGAATTAAATTTTATATATTTAATTATTTCTAATAGCTTATTTAATAAAGTCTTTTTATATTTAGTAAATTTATAACCTTAGTATTAAGACTTATATACTATAGTATATATATTTAAGTAAGCTTAAGAAGGCTTTTTCCTAATTCATTATTTAATCTATAGCTTACCTAAGAGGTATATACTTTAGATTAGGTCATAATAAAAGGTATAATACCTTCTTAAAGAACCTTTATTATAATACCTTTAAATTACTACTAAGCTAAAGTTACTTCTATTACTTACTATTAAATAATAATTAAAAAAAAAACTAAGTATTACTTATGTAAAGTAAAAGTATAAAAAAAGTATATTTATATATATATTATAAATTATATTTAATATATAAAATACTTTAAAATAATTAATAAAAACTATATAAAAAGTTTAGTAATTACTCTACTTATTATAATAAGCTTAGGTTTTCCTATTTATAAATTTAATTATGCTAAAATAACCTATTATTAAGCTTATAATAATACTAATATTATTTATTTTTTATAAATTTTATTATACTTTTATAAGTATTTCTTATATTAATTTAGCTTTTAGTATTATTAATTTATTAATAAGTAATATTATTAATTATATCTATATTTTAGCTTTTTTATAAAAGTAATTTAATAATATTATAAATCTTTTAGTTCATAATTTATTTACTAAGCTAAAACTTTTTTTTTAATAATAAATTTAATAGCTTTTTAGTAAGCTATATATAATTTATATTTTATTTTTAAATATATTAAAACTAAGTATTAATTTATATATAAAATTATTAATAAAAGTAAAACTACTTTTTAAAAAAAGTATTACTATATTATTACTAAATAATAAACTTTATTAATTTATTAATATCTTATACTAGCTTATATTAATATAAATAATATAAGTTTATAAATAATTTATAAATAATTTAGTAAGCTAATATTAGTTTTAATTTTATAAATACCCTTAGCCTTAGTTATAATAATTAAGGCTTTAAATAATCAATTTTAGTAAAAGTAAAAGTTAAATTAACTACTACGCTTATATATAATGAACTAGTATTATATAATATAGTAAGTAGTTTTTAAAATTATTTATATTATATTTAATTATATTTTTTACTACTTTAAGGAGGAGGTTTTTAATAAGTATATTTAATTTACTTTTACTAATTTTTTAATTTAAGCTAAGACTATATAATAATAGTATATATTTATTTTTTTACTTAGCTTTTATATATATTTTATTTAGTAGACTTTTTTTAAGTTAATATAGTAAAGTAGTATTTTTTTATTTTATTTATATAAAGTAGTTTTAGTTTTATAATTTTATTTAAATTTTCTATAATTAATTTTTTAGGTAATAATCTCCTTTATTTTTTATTTATTTATCCTTTATTTTTTATAATTACTTTATTTAGGTTTTTTAATATTACTAAATTAACTTAAATATATTTATTATATTATTTTTATAAATTTATTAATTATATTTTAAAGGCTAGCTTTTTTATTTTATTAAGTAATAAGGCTTTTTTTAAATTTCCTTATTTTGTTATATTTCTTTTACTTTTTATTTTTTATTATTTTCTTTAAGAAGTAGTATTAGTAAAATTTCCCTAGGGTTTTATAAGTTTTTTTTTTATAGTTTTAAAAAACTAATATAAAATATATTATAAATACAGCTATATTATTTAAGTAAGGCTAATTAATAAACCTACTTCTTTAGTTTTTTAGTAATTTAAAAAAGCTTAATAAATTAAAAAATAAGTTTTTTCTTTTTTTTTTAAGCTATAGGTTTTTTATTAATAATTTAACTAAGCTTTCTTTTTTTAAATTTAGTTTTTTATAATATTTATTATATTAAATTACTTATTTTTTAATAATAATTTATTATTAAAGCCTTAGCTATTTTCTTAAGTATATTAATTCTTTTACTTTTACTTATATACTTCAAACCTTCTTTTTTATAATATTATCCTTAATATTTATATAAAAGTTAAATTTATACTTATATAAGGCTTTATAAAAGCTTATATTAATTATAATATTTTATATATTATTATATACTTATTTAATATTATATAGGAGACTAGCTTATATTATTTATTTTATTTTTATAAAATACTATAAGTAATATTTTAATATTTAATTTATTTTTTTTATTTAATTATTAGTTTAAAAATAATAAGTCATTAAAAGTTATTTTTTAATATTTAACTAAAAGTAAAGTTTTAACTAAAATTAACTTATAAATATATTTCCTTTATTAATAATAATCCTATATATAAGTCTTTTATAAAGTTTAATTTCTTAATGAAAAAAGCTTAGTTAGTTTTACTATATTAATTATTACTAAAATAAAAAAAAATAAAGTATATTTTAAAAATTTATTTACTATTACTAAAATAATATTTATATTTTTTTTTTTAAAATAAGTATTTAATAGTTTTATAATAAAGTTTATATTAATCTTTTTAAAAAGTTAGCTAAATATTAATAATAATTTAAATTTACTATAGGGTTTATACTTTTTTAAAATATTTCCTTAATATACCTAGTATTATTTAATACAGTCTTAAATATCTTAGTTTATTTTATATTATTAAAATTTCCTTTTTAATAAAGCTAATATATATTTTTTACTAAAGTATTTTACTAAAAGGTTATTATAATATAATACTAGGATTTATTTTATAAAGCTTCTTTAGCTAAAATATATATTTTTTACTTATAATTAAGAATTTTATTTTATATAGCTTAATTTTTATTACTTTACTAAGGGTTTTTTTTAAAAAATATAAGCTATATATTTTTATAATTTAGTATTATTTTTTTAAGTTTTTTTTATTTAATTTAGTAATTTCTTTATAAGCTTTATATTATATATCCTTTTATAAATTATTATATTATATAAGGAGGTAAGTTATTTATAATTAACTATTACCTTAGCCTAGTTAACTAATTTTAAAAAAGTTATATTTTATTTTCTTATATTTTTATTAACTAAGGCCTTACTTAAGGTAATATTTATTACTAATTAATAGTAAACCTTAAGTATTTAACTTATTTATAACTTTTAGCTAAGTTTAAACTAATATTTAGCTTAAGGTAATTTACTTTATAAAGGTATTTTATTATATTTTTTTAACTTTTTTACTAAAGTAGAAAATAATTAAGTATTTAAGGGAGATTTTTTATAATAATTTACTTATTTTAATAAAATATTAGTAAAATTACTTTTCCTTATTTAGTATTTAATAATAAAGTTAAAGAGTATAAGCTTTATATATTATTATATTTATTTATTATTTAACTTTTTTTTCTTTATAAAAGATTATAAATTATTATAGTTTAAAAAAACCTAAATAAAATTTAGTACTTTTTTAATATAATATTATTAATATTTAAAAAATTTAATAATAATAAATATTTCCTAGTTTAATATATTATAATTTAATTTAATAGTAGTAAACTTTTAAAATTAAAAAATAATAAAGTAATATTATTTTTATTTATTTAGCTAAAAGAGAATTTTTATTATTATATATTAAAATATATTAGTTTTAATATAAATTAATTATTAAAGGTTAAAATAAGTAAGTAAAAGTATTTTTTAAAATTTATTAATAAAGTAGTAAAATACTACTTTTTTAATAAAAGATAATTAAATTATCCTAGGCTTTTTTTTTATTTTTATTACTTTAAAGTAATAAAGTTAAAGGTTTTATAATTTTTAAGTATTTTTTAATAAATTATTGATAAAAATTATAAAACCTAAGGAATATTCAAATTTCCTTATAAGTAATAAGCTTTAGTTAATTTTAAATTATTTTTACTTATTCAAGGTTTATTAAAATATTTTTCTTTAATAAAAAAATCCTAGGAATTTAACCTAATATTAAAAAAAGAAATACTTTAATAACTTAGTATAAAGCTTAGTTTTCTAAAGTTATTTAAGGATTTATTAAATATATTATATATATTTCTTTTTAATCTTAAAGAAAATTAAGATATTATTTAAGTATATAATATAAATAATATTAACTAGCTTTTTAAATAATTTATAAATATAATATTAAAAAGTAGTAGAAGTATTAATTAATTTTATAAATATTATTAAACATTTATAATATTTATAATAAATATAAAAAGTAGTTTTTTATTTATTACCCTCTTTAATTTAAATATAATAATAAATATTTTTAATATTAATCTTAAAGAAGTATTATATTTTACTAATATAATTAAAAAATTTTAAAATTAAGGAAAATAAATGTTAATTTTTCTTTATAATACTATTAAAGCCTTAGTAGTTTATATAAAGGTAAAAGAACTTATTTTTTTTTAAATATAAATAAAATTAATACTTTTACTAAGCTTTAGGATAATTATATATAACCTTTTTTAAGGTTTTTATTAAGGAATTTTTATAATTTCTTTAGTTTTTTTAAAGATAAAAGATAAATTTTATTATATAGTAGTTTAATATTTAACTTAAGGGTAATAGTATAATTAATAAACTTATATTATAAAAGTATTTTAATATTTTAATTATTAAAAATATTTTAGTAATTTTAAAAAGCTATAAAGATTTCTAAAGTAGTATATAAGTATATAATAAATAATTTACTTTTTATATTTATATTTAACTCCTAAAGTATTATTATAAAAATAAAAAGTCTTTTACTACTAGCTTATAGTAATTACTTAGATATAATAGCTTTTATTTAAAGTTTTATTAATATAAACTATTATTATTATATTTAACTTATATTAATTTATTTATTTATAATTATTAATATTCTTAAAAAAACTAAGTATTTATCTTTATAAAGGTTTTAATTAATTCCTATATAATTATATAAATTCCTTAGTAAACCCTTAGGAATTAATAGCTTTATATTATACTTTTTATATTTTATAATAAAAAACTTAAAGGTTTACTATTACTTTTAATTATATTTTTTATTTAAAGGAAACCTACTTTAATTTATATACTTTTATAAACTAAATAAATATAATATTAAGTATAAATCCTTAGTTTAAAATTACCCCTATATTAATAAATTATTACCCTTAAATTTATAAAGTAATTTTTATTTATAGTTTTACCTTAAGTAATAGGTTAGCTAAGGATTAAGTAATAGCTATAACTAATTTTAATTTTTTATTCTCTTAGGTTTTTTTTAACTTATATATAAAAGATATTAATTAATTAAGTAACTAAGGCTTTAATAAAAAAAGTATTTTAATAATTATAATTTTTTATTTTAAAAAGCTTTATAATTTATAAATATATAATTAAAGTTTTTTAATTTTTAATTTACTAATTTAGGTTTTTTACTTTTATTATAAAAGTATTACCTAAGGTTTAGTAAGTAATAGTTTTTTTTTTATTTTTTTTTATAATTAAATTAAAGGAAGTTTTAAAATTAAGTAATTAATAATATTATTTTCTTTTTAATTTCTAAAACCTTTTTATAATATATTTTAATATAATTTTATAATTTTAATTTTAGCTTTATATAATATTATAAAGCTTATTACTTTTCCTTAATAAAAGGAAAGTATTTCTTAAGGGAGTTAAAATAAATATAAAAGTTTTTTAGTATTTAATAGTTTTTTTAATAAGCTTAGCTAAGTAAAGTAATTTATAAAAAGTCTTAATATATTATATTTTTAAAAAAAATATTACTTTAGTTTTAAAACTAATTTTAATTATTTTTAAGTTAATATTACTTTATCTTTAACTTTTTATTAAGGTATTATTTTTATTTTATATAATATTTACTATTTATATTATTTAATATAAATAAAATTTATTTATAAAATTCTTTAAACTTCTAAAGTACTTTATTAAATACTTACTAAAGGTTACTTAATTACTTATTTCTTATATAAAAGTTTATAAATAAATATAACTACTTAATATTTTTTACTTTAATTTTTTTTTAATATTTAAATATAAATTATTAAACCTTAGCTATTATATTATAAAAGTTTTATTATTTAACTATAATTACTAAAGTAATTTTTTTTTTTACTACTTTAAAGCTTAAAAATATTTTAATTATTAAATATATTTTTAAATTAATTAATCTTTTACTTTTAATTCTTAAAGATTTATTATATACTTTTTAAAAATAAAAATACTTACTTATATATAATTATCTTTTTTATAAATAATAGGGTTAATTAAAAAAGGATTTTTTATAAATTCTAAAGTAATTAAAAGCTTTATTATATTTATAGCTAAGTTATAAAAAATACTTTTTCTATAGTATATAATAATAGCTTTTATACCCTTAGGTAATCTATAAAAAAGTAAAAGAATTATAATAAAATTATAATTAAATAAAAGTATATAAATATATTATACTTTTACTTAGTCTTTATTAATAAAAGAGAGGTATAAAAGGGTATTTATACTTTTATAAACCCTTAACTAGTAGTATATAATATTAATATTACTATTTAAGTAGGGTATTAATATAATAGCCGTCTGGCGCAGTTATATAATAGCTAAAAAAAAAAGAAATTAAATTTAATTATTTTTTTAATACTAAGATAATTATAATAAATTTATATAATTATAAATTTAATTAATATTATTAACTTAATTATTTAACTACTTTTTTAAAAAATTAAAAGTTAACTAAACTACTAAAATATTAAGTTAATAGCAGTAGAGGCTAAGATTTATAATTTATAGTATTAATTTAATAATTTAAGGCTAAAGAAAAAAAAAAGTAAAAAAAAATCTAAATAAATAATTTATTAAGATTAAAAAGATAATAAATATAAAGAATAAACTTAAGAAGTAATTATAATTATAAATAGTATTAATAATAATTACTATAATTAAATTTAAAGACCTTTACTACTTTTAGTAATTAAATTAAAATAAAATACTAAGAAATATATAAAATTATATTATTATATTATTTTTCTCCTTTAACACTGATCTAGAATTTAACTAATTTAGCTGTCCGGAATGGGGGGGTGTCCGGTTAGGCACTAGCCGACGTTACGCAGTAGTGCCAAATAGGGTAGACAAGTACATTTTAGACTTATATTTACGTACAGCATAGACTTACCCATACAGTAGCATTTTAATATGCGTGCTTGCGTTTCATTGCGGTGCGACGCGAAGACCAATTTAATTGCAGATGCTACCTGTCAGCCTCGCCCTCTTGGCAGACCTGAATAGGAACTTTAAACCATCCGTTCTAAGTGAGGAAAATCCACCAGTAAGCTTCGTCCTACGACCCATGAGCATCCATGAGATTCACGATCGATGGTTCTTCGGACCACGTGCCCCCTGCAAAAACAACATGAATGCAGGCAAACTTTTACTATATGAGCATATTTGAGTCAAGGGGGCGTGGTCTAGATTAATTGCTTCTGCCTGATCGACTTACGCAGCAACTTGCGCCTTACAGAAAACAACTCGTAGTCCTACCCAGTTTATTTTTTACCTTCCCGAAACACCATCGCCTTACCAACCAGCTTCTACTTGGGGCCAAAGGTGGTCCATTATGCTTACATGGGGCACGGCTGCTCGCCCTGCCAATGCCTAGCTCCCGCGTGTAAATCCCTGAGAAAACGCATTAGCGGAAAAATTCCACGTCTTACACCGAAACCATCATGGTGCTGGAACCGTGTGTCGGGCTCGCCGGTTTGAGCTATTCGCGAAACTCTGGATGGATGCCTGGGTTGGCGATAACCGAAGGACATCCGACGATGATGGAGACTGTGCTCATACATAGACGAGTTAGTAAAGGGTTCCAGGGAACGACGCGAGCAATGGATACGAGTATATAAAGCCTCGACCTTTTCCGTCTTGTCTGTCTCAATCATCCAGCACAGCATCTCATCACAGCTCCTGACAACTCAGCTTCTCTACTCCTTCGAACTTCAGTTCCAAGACCAAACACCAACCTTTCAAAATGTTCGCTAAGACCGCCGTTGTTATTCTGGCTGCTGCCGCCAGCTTCGTCAGCGCTCTCCCCGAGCCTCCTTCCCGTGTTAAGTCTGCTCCTGAGGCCAAGCGAACTGAGTATGTTTCCCTCCTCATGATCAAGAGTGCTTGGTGAAATTCTTCAGATTTACTAACATCAAACTTCCAGCCACTGGGGTACCGGTACCGTCTACGATCAGAATGGTGCCGCCGGATCTTGTGGCGAGTTCCACGGTGACAATGAGCTGATTGTTGCCCTTACCCCCAGCTGGCAGGGCAACGGCTGGCCTCCCAAGTACTGCGGCCGCAAGGTCTTCATCCAGAACACTGGTAGCAACGATGGTGTTGGCGGTGCTGGCCGAACTATCATTGCCACCGTCAAGGATACCTGCCCTGGTTGCCCTTCTGCTGACAGCATTGACCTGTCTCACGGAGCTTGGAACTCGCTCACCAACAACGCTCCTTTCGGAACTATCAACATTGAGTGGCACTTCTGCAACGAGAACGGCCAGTGCTAAACGTCTATCTCTAAGTAGACAAGCAGGTCCGTACTCGTACGACTGATGGACGATGATGTTTATTTGGATTCTCTCTATATTTTTCACGCTGTATATACGTACTTTATCGACTTATGCACATAGTTGAATACACATGGACATACATGTACAATTGGCTTACACGCCTCATTTACCCCCTTTTCGGATGTCATAATCAATACGACGTAGTTAATTATCTACTCCGTAGAAGCCGGAGTTACATGGGACAAAACCACTTGAACAATGCGTCCTATTCTGGTTCTCTGACTACCAATAGTCACGGAAAAATAGGTTATGGTTAGTGACCAAGGGCCCTGGCATCATGATTACTCCATCATTCAGGGTCCGCAATATTCCTGAAGAATCAATCGCCGAGTAATGCAATCAACTCCTTACGGAAAACTATTAAACTCAACTCAATTCTAGATCGCCGACGCCCCACCTGCGCGAATGATCTACCTGCCGCATCCGTGTTGTGTTTACAATAACTATATGCAAGTAGGACCTTGACAGCAACCACAACATGCATATCGATTACTGGCAAATGAATAGATCCTGGCTGGCGAGGTAAGCACTAGTATCAATTCAATTTCAAAGAGGCCGTTCCTGGCCAATTTATCAAGTATTTTATTGCCGGCTATCCGCTTATGTCCTGTTAAATTTCCCGTTAACTGATCTCCAAACACCTCGAGATGCTTTGACAATTGCGTGCCTTCCGTCGTATAACGGGTACAAAACTACCGCAAAGAATGCAAAGAACTGCCAGATGATGGCGACTGTGGTCCAGCCTGAAAAGAAAGACTTGGTAAAGATGTAGTCGCGATAGAGGGGCATTGGCCATGCGATGAAGGTGATGAGGACGACCGCAACAAAGAAGATCCAAGCTATGCGATACCACCGGCGAAGCTCTTGCAATGTCTCTTCACTAAATGGATGTCGCACATTATCGAGGTCAATGTTGCCAATCTCGCTTTCTGTTGAGATGCTCGCCGTGCTCTTTTCGCCCACGTTGATAGTCTTTGCTTTTTCAGGGTCGGAGGAAGCATTTACAAAAACATTCTCACTTGGTGATTCAGAAACCACGATGCCATTGCTCTGAGAGTCATTGGGTCCGGTATTAGCCTTGGTCTCATTCTCATCATCACTTGGTGGAGACGATGTTTCGCTGTCATCACCCTTTGGAGCTTCCGCCAACTCGATAAGCAGAAATCGTCGCCAGTCAAACGAGTCTGGCTTGTAGAGAGAGATAATGACCGAGTAAAGGGCAGGCGAGAAGAACGAAGCAATGGCTCCGTAGAGGGCTGGGAAACTCGCTTCTGTGGTTGAGATATTGATGGTGCCATACATTGACTTGGCAGTGGCCAGCCAGACGCTGAGGCCTGTGAGGAATCCTAGAATAGGCGACGCAATCGCTGCTAGTCGCGTCTGCTTCGACCAGGCAAGGGTCAGGCCCAGAGGAATAATCCCCGGGCAAGAGAGAATAGGCCTGAAATAGCCGATCCATGTCATGTCAGCGCCTCCGTAGTTAAGCGCCAGCGAGATACCAGTTATGAAGATAGTGTGGAAAACGACAGCAAGATGGCTGACTTTCATAAGCCTCTTATCTGACGCCTTTGGGTCGATGTATGTTTTGTAAAGATCAAACGATAGAATGCTGCTGACGGCAATCATCGAAGAAGAGACAGTGCTGGTCAAAGCCATGAACAAGAGAACGAAAAAGGCAATAATGCCCTTGTCACCGATAAGAGCCTTGATAGTATATGGCATCACCAACCCTGCATTTACCAGGCTCGGAGAGAACTCGCCGGGGTAAGTCGGGAATATTGGTGTATTGTGGATGGCCCTTGCAGTGAGACCGATGACAGTGCCAAGGCCCCAAGGAATGCCGAATATAGCGATTGCCGCGATATTATATCCTGGCACAGTAGCCGAGACTTCAGTAGCAAAAGACTTTTGCCAAAAGGCAGTGTCCTATTGGGAGAAGAGCGGAATTAGCCATAAGAACCATGAAGACGTAGAGTTGTATCTCTTACCATGACCACGAGAGCGAGGTTTCCGAATTTCAAGATCAAACCCCAAATGATTGCGTCTTGAGATTTCATTGTGAGCAAAGATCCTTCGTAATTCCTCGCAATAATATTCTCAGAGGCTGTTGCCATAACTTTGTCATATAAACCTCCAAGACCTCCGACAGCATCGTGAGTCAGAGTAGTCAGAGTAAAATAGATGATGAGAATCAAGGCAACAGCAGTATGAAGGTAGTCTGTCAAGAAGGTGGCCTTGAGACCGCCCACTGCCGTATATAGGACGACTATTCAGAATTGTGGTTAATATCATCATCCTTTGGGAATGATATAGTGGCACTTCAGACATCACTTACCTCCAAGGGGTATAAGAATGGTAGCTGCAACAAAGTGCATACCGGAAACGCCGTATATGAGTTGTGATCCTGTCAGAATCATGGATGCGCATCCAAAGACATTATTTGTGATGTTCAGAATAATGAACACGATATGACCGATTTTGCCATAGCGCATGCGAATAATCTCCAATGACGTGTGAGCGTACGGTACTCGAATCTTGGCTAATACACCAAGAGCTGCCATCAAGGCAATCTGGAAACACAACCCCGTAGCCCACCACTGTAATCGTCATAAGTTAGCCTTTTGGATCGAGCTTATTAACACCATACAATGACTTACAAAAGGAACAGCTAGTCCAAATTTGTAACAAAAGGCAGCTGAAAACACTGTCTCATTAATCCACATCCATGATGAAAACACTGCTGATGCTGTTAAACCTCTCCCTACTGATCGATTGGCGACCATGAACATCTCCGATGTTGATGAATCTTCGGATAAATAGGCCCTTTGCACTTTGATTGCAACTAGAATGACACCGCAAAACGCCACTCCGAGTCCAATGAGGAGGCCATATGCCGTCCCCTGGGGAATCACGGGCACCCCGGAGACTCCAAGCTGCACCGACATGATGAACGTCAGTCAAAACAATTTATCTGGTTGATAAAGTTGACTTGTCAAATTGCAGCGATTGATAAGAATTCCCATCAGGTATCCCAGAGATTCAAGCGCAGAGGCATGTTCTTTTAAATCATCTTGCATTGCCCGCTATCGACTTCTTATCTTCACGCAGTCCATCTCGGTCGATCTCCGTTCTCCCAGAAGTCGGGAAATCCTGGGAACTAAGGGCCCATAAGTTCAGCACGTTGCATTAGGAAGTAATGACGTTATTTTATCCCCTCAAACTGTTAAACGGCTCGGCAATTGCTCAGCAGCGTGTCCAAGGGCTTACCCCAGAGCCCCGTGGTGTTGATGCGAAGCGAGATAGGGCCCTCTGAAAGGCCGACAAACGGACCCGGAATGTTGCCGCACAACTGGCGGACAGCAGTTGAATATTAGTGAAAGTATCAGGCTAAATGATACGAAATTTAATAGTTGATTGCAATGCGATCTTTTACTGGGTGCTGATAGCCGTTTGTATGCGAGATCGGCCGTTGATGTGAGATCATGGTGTGTATTGCGTGCTCTGCGCATAGTGTGACGACTTTATGGAGAACATCAGCCTTGCCTTTCGCGCAACTTTAGCTGAAAGAAGCTATGATGTTGTAATAACCATGAAATCCAGGATGTTTTAGTAGAGCCAATAGGATAATTTTAATTGTTGGGATAATGTGTCAAGGCATATGAAGCGTTATTTCCGGTGTTTGTATAAAAGCTTTTGTATCCCAAACAAGCATACTTGCTGTGGCGGCACTGCTACTAGGTGCATATCCCACGACAAACCTTTTGACATTTTCATCAATTTTTGCTAAACGATATTACTGAATTAGCAATGGGCGACAGCGTACCGACTACTGCAGGCGCTGCTGCCGATGGGCAAGCCCAAAGCAAAAAGCAAATGATCTTGAATGCCTTTGTCATGAATACTCCCGGCCATCTAGCCCCCGGGTTCTGGCGACATCCAAGAAACAAGACCGATCAATACACAAAGCTCTCCTTCTGGACAGAGCTAGCGCAGCTTCTCGACAAAGCTGGATTTCATGCCATGTTTATCGCTGATACGCTGGGACCCTACGACGTATACAAGGGCCCTTCCAACGTCGTGCCAGCTCTAGCAGCTGGCGCCCAATTTCCAGTCAATGACCCTCTATATTTGGTTCCTGCAATGGCAGCTGTGACCAAGAATCTCATTTTCGGAGTCACTGCCAGCTTGACTTATGAGAAGCCTTATGCGCTTGCTCGCCGTCTATCTACATTGGATCATCTCAGCGAGGGCCGTGTTGCGTGGAATATCGTCACATCATACCTCGACAGTGCAGCTCGCAACCATGGTCTGAAGGAACAGATTCCCCACGACGAAAGATATGCCATTGCACATGAGTATATGGAAGTCTTGTATAAATTGTGGGAGGGAAGTTTCCGAGATGACGCTGTGGTTCGAGATCGCGAGCATGGACACTACATTGCCAGCGACGGCGTTCTCCAGATTCACCACAAGGGCAAATACTTTGAGGTGCCTGGCCCTCACTTCTGTGAGCCATCTCCGCAGCGCACTCCATTCCTTTTCCAAGCTGGAGTGTCTGAGGCGGGCAACGGCTTCGGAGGAAAGCATGGAGAAGCCATCTTTGTCGGTGGCTAGACACCCGAAGGTGTTAAGAAGACTGTGGATAACATTCGTGACGTAGCGCAAAAGGAAGGGAGGGATCCCAGCCACATCAAAGTGATTGTGGGAATTAATGTTATTGTTGCTGCAACAGACGAGGAAGCTCAGGCCAAGAAGGAAAGCTATCTTGAATATGCTGACCAAGAGGGAGCTTTGGCTCTTTTCGGAGGATGGACTGGAGTTGACCTCTCTGGCTATTCAGATGACGAAGATTTCCTCTTTACTGATTCACCTAGGCTGCAGTCAATCATCCGGAGATGGTCAGACACTGTCCCAGGAACCGACAATCTCCCATGGACCAAGCGAAGGATTGTAGAATACCTCAGCATTGGCGGCCTCGGGGCAAAGGTTGTAGGTAGTCCAACAACAGTAGCAGATGAGCTGGAGAGGTGGATCGAAGTGTCTGGAGTAGACGGCTTCAACCTGGCCCACGTCACAAACCCGGGCAGTTTTGAGGATATCATAGAGTATCTTCTTCCTGAACTGCGGAGACGAGGCGTATTCCGAAGTGACGTCGAGAAAGAAGGCGCAACGGCCAGAGAAGTGTTCATCGGATCTAAGAGACTACCGGAGGACCATCCAGGAAGCCAGTACAAGTGGCGAGCTGGCGAAAGCGTGCCGAAATACCTCCAGCAGCAAGCGGAGACAGCAGGTAGCAATTAGACGACATCTCAGTCCTAATGCTTCGTCTCAGTGCTTAATCAGTAAGCTTATTATGAGTTCTCTGACGTCTCTGTAGATTAATCATATGTACTCATTGACTGTCGAAGTAATCGCAGCGCTTCTTGGTAGGACGATACGTTGGCAAAAATATTTGCCTTCGAGAACGTATCGAGAAACCCTTTCAGAAAGAGTTTGTCGGAAATGTCATTTTGTGCATTGGCAGCAATTCCAAGAGTCAAGGCACAACTGAGCGTGACATGAACAAAAACCCACGACCGCCTGATAGGACAGTCGAGTTTGAGTAGCTCGAGAAAAGTGTGAAGAACAGAGCGACAGTGCTGTAAATACGGAGCCCAAAGTTCTTTGTTGTACGCGTCGCCATTGGAGAGCAACGCCGGACGGTAGAGACAGAGCATGACTGAGTCCACAAACTCCCGGAAGAAGTTATTCTGGATACATTCGTCGCGATTCTGGCACTTTTTGACATCCTGGAGGTGAGGAGTTGACTGCTTGGCGATACGATCAATTATCTTTTTAAAATCTTGTACTTCACCCGGTGATAATGGCTTCCTAGCGAAGCCCGCCTTGTTGAGCGTTTGGCAGATTTTGTTTGCGATAATGAATAGATGATTGCAACTTGTTGTAAAAGAGTATGTTTGAGGCGGTGTCAATGATGATGACGATTCGGATGGAATTTCGTCCATGACGGTGATACAAGACGGTCTTCCGTAACATAACGAGACCAGAGTGTCCTGCCATATTAGTGATCGCCTAGTTGGTGATACTAGTGTTAGTATCAATCTTGGTAGCAATAAAGAGGATCAATTTATGTACCAAATGTAATATTTCACAGTAGCCTCGTCCCGTTGATCCTCATCCACGGTATCCGGGTCCGGAGACCAGTGCAGCCCCAGCGTCTGTGCAAGCCGTATAGTAAGACCTGAGAATATTACGTTCAGCATGAGATTTGGCCCAGTTGAAGACATGGTTAATATTGGCAATTAGCTTTAATGCTTACCTAGAATTGACCAAGACGCTCCCGCATTTGCCTGATTCTGAAAAAAATTGGCAAGCAATATGAGAGCCTGAATGGTGTGAATATCGGGAAACGAAAGAAAATTGCTCATCCTCAAGCACTGGAACCCACAACATGCTACACGTATCGAATGTCAATTTGACGTCGATGGCCAACCAATGGGCAGAAGACGGTTGCGGGGACACTCACCAAAAACACGAGCCTTGATCAATTCAGATTCCTGATCAGACCCAAGTTGTGCACCGCACGCAAGAATGCTAAACAAGAGCCCAAACCAAGTCAGTGTGCAAACAGATGGAGGAGTTTGTAGAGCTTCTGTAGGATGTTCTGAGCGCTGATGAAGAAACTCGGAAAGGGCAGCTTCGAATTGAGTGAAGTTGATGGTAAATGGCAAAATACGTAAAAGTGAATATTGGAAGAAGCGAACATAGCTTTCATCGTTAGTTTGAATCGTTCTTTCAGAGATCATGTAATTTTGAGGCTCACCCTCTCAAAGCTTCATCCTCTGGAAGCGCATTATAAACGACTTCGGGGCCGTCTTCAGGCTTCCATAGATTGGTGAATGGCGAGACAGTGCTAGAATCTTGCAGGCAAAGCAATTCGAAGATGGTTTGCGGGTTCGTTGGCGGTTTGAAAGCAGCTCCCTGCCAGCAATTCCGTTCCTGGTTCTGCTGGTTAGAGCTGAGGCTCTCATATTTCGCCAGAAGGCTGGGAAGTGAATCCGGACCTAGGTGCAGTTTTGTGTCATATGGCGCAGCAACAGGGTCCACGTAAAGGCCTATGGATATGTCCTCCGCTGGAGTGGCGACCGCATCTTCGTGATCGCTTGCAAGATGCGATTTGCCTGCTTCCGAGGCATTGCTGGCTTTATCCGAGGCATTGGCTTGTGTAGGCGTGGTGTAATCGCATAGGTCGGGGTGTCCGCGGATGTTGCAACTCTCGCAGGGCTGGCCGAGATTACATTTGACTTTGCGCCGCCTGCATGGGTAGCAAGCCTTGGCAGGACGAAATCTTCGCCTCTTGACGAGCATTAAATCGTATTCGGATTTGGTCCTCTTCTGTTTCGGGTTGTCTTGGGGCATTGTTGTTCGTCACTCTGTATGTAGGTATGAACGACTCAATAAGAGAGTAGGCGAACAAGAAGGGACGGCGAAGACGGGAAAAGGCCGCCGTCAACAGAGGGATTCGGCCCCTATCTAGCCTAGGCTAGCATCTAATGAAATCCAATAGCCGCGGACGTCTATTCGACACAGGTCTCGATCATCGCCCAATAGATCATACGAAGCCGATAAAAATTGGCTCAATGCTAGATTTCGCGCTTGAAGCTACGAATTGTACAGGTCCAAGATATGTGCCATCTTCAATTTAAATGTGGAGAAGATACGGAGGAAATTCGCCAGTCATCAATGATCTGTCATGCTCTAAGCTGAGTTTCGGGTGGACTAGACCGACATTTTGGCGTCTAGCCACTGAGCATCTCGCGTTATATCTGTCTCAGAGCAGGGATACATTAATAATAAGCGCAGCATATCCCACAAGTAACTCCGTAGTATTTTCGAAACGTTTACACCTGTGAGAAATAGTTTGGTGCCTGACCCGACCCACTGCGGAAAATATAGACGGCATTTCTTACGCGCATGAATTTAGATAGGGGATTGAACAGGGTCATAAAATACCGTGAGACAAAATATTGTTTTCCTTGTTACTATATATAGTACATATATTACCAGAGTGGAAAGAAAGAATAACGAGGAAAGCAGAAAGGAAAAGAAACAAGAAAATAATTATCATCTGCATCAAACCTCATTGACCAAAAACACCTGTCGAAGCCATAGTTGGAGCAATTGTTCCTTGTTTTAAGTCTACTCCTGGGCCTTTCATTAGGAATATTTTGACACAGTGTAACCGGCCCCCGTGATCACTTAATAGCTAGCACGCCTAGTGACTAAGCCGGCTCTGGCCCAGCTCTTTACGGTATTGAAGTAGGTAGGTATAAAAGAGTAAACAGTTTGTCATAGCTACCTTATTAGGTAAAAAACAAGACGAGTTATCTATTTAGCTGAAATTGACTTTTAACCGAAGTAGCGGCCACATTCTGGAGGAACGAGACTTTAGCAGCTAGATCAAGTGGCTCCTTGACTTGTTCTCGCACCGTGGTCTTTATAGCGGTTAGATGAGCTAGAGCTCTTGTGTTGTCTCTTGTGCTTGTCGACTCAGTTTAAAGGTGCGCTCTTTTCGCTGTCATCACAATGTCTAAGTAGATACAGACCTTTGAAAGAACCCTTACCTATAACAAGTACTCTCTGCGTACGCTGAACTACCCTTACCTTCAAGTTGGTACTACTGGCACTATTAGGTGTTCCCAGGGCACGATCCAGTAATTAAGGTTGTGTTAATGATGGGTCAGGTTGGCAAACTGGCGCTTTTATTACTAACTAGTAGACTGACAGCTGAACCAAACTTAGTCACAAATGGGTGTAAACGCAGACTTGTATACCTAGCTTTTGACAGCTAATGTCTGATAACAAATCAAGTATAAGTTTGTAGCGAAGTGTACGATATAACACATGTTCTTCTTACTTTCTTTGAGTAGAAATGATTCTTTTTTATTTCCAATGTTGCTTTATTTAAGCTGTACAGACTTGATGAAACTTGACGCTCTCTTCCCGCTTCCAGGCCTGTGACACACTTAGTAACCGCTTTATAAGCGCAGGGTTACGGTAGTATTTCCTACTAACGTCAGTACCCCTTAGCTTTGGCGATCCCCCGCATATGTCGGTACATCGGGCAGACTACAAAAAGCGAGAGTGAGAGCGATTCCGATCTCAGCGCCCCCTTAATTCTTACCAAAAGGGAGTTTGTGACAAACCATCGCCATTCTAATTACTTTATCTGCCAATATGCCCAAGATTTCTACAGCCCGGAAACGCGATCGATACGTCCCGAATGCCTGCAATCGCTGTAGGACCGCTAAAGTCCGTTGCAACGGGAAATCCCCATGCTCTTACTGCATTCCGAGGGATCCTGAGTCCTGCTCTTACCGGTCTCAGCAATCCCCCCGGGAACCAACCACTCAACATCAGCACCAGTCTAAGTACATCATAAATATTAAATGTACTAATTTTCAGCACTAATAAACTCAGTAAAATTGATTCGACCGAAGAACAGAGCCTCAAGGCTCTACTGCTGCAGCAGAACAACAAGCTCGATACATTACTCAAGCACATCTCCAACATACACCAGCCATATCGCTTCCAAAACGGCCGCTCCAGATCGCCGAGAAACTTGTTCTCATGCTGCGAAGCACCGCTTCCATTAATCCAAAGTGCGACGAGCGCCTTTTTCTGTTTGCACGTGATCGATGTGAAACTCAGGGCCTTGGAGATTCACACCGAGAATGCCCAAATACAAGATGGGACCAAGGCCGGCTCTTCTTCATCCTTCTCAATATTACATGACCAGATTTTGGATGGAGGGGCAGCTGATATTGAGGCGTGGGATGGCGAAGATGCCGACATCAACTCATTGAGTCCAACTGCGGATAATGTGTCTCCTAAAGCTTCCACACATGCGCTCGAAACCCTCAAAAGCGCAGAAGTCATTCGCCTGATACAGAAATATCAAGACATCGCCGGGATGATGTATCCGATAGTAGACGCAACGCATCCAGAGCAATTAGTCGAAAGTGTGTGGGCCAACCGTTCGGCTGATAAGACCGATCCGGAGAGCCTTTCTCGGTGGAATCGAAGCCAGCTAGGCATCGTCGAGATGATGGTTGCTATTGCTCTGACTGACGAGAACGAGGATTCTTCAGAACTGATGCAGGCCCTCCACGATCATGTGTTACCAGATGTCCAGTACATGGTGTGGAATACGAGAGTCGATCTTCAAGGGTTAGTACTTTTGGTACTCGTGGTATGTGACCGCTAGTTCATTCAGTAACACCAATTCTAACGTCAACTCACATTCTCATCTAGAGCCTTTACTACTATTACACCCATAAGTGGCGTAAAGCCTGGCGTTTCATAAGGAACGTTGTAAGAATTATCCTGGAGCTGGGATTGAATCGAAGGATCGTGCTGGACCGGTCCTTTCCCGATCAGAAGGCACATACTCAGGCACTCAACACAATGTGGGCCGTCTTTGTACTTGAGCAACAGCTGAGATACGCCTTGGGACTCTCTACGACCATGCAAGATTTTTTCATGGACCCAACTCTTCCAAAACCGGTAGCCTTCCTAACCACCCAAGAGCAATTGACTCCGCTGACATGTTGCTGCTTAGGTCAACGCTCCGTATTTGGAAGCCATGATTCATTACGCTCGGATTGGTGCAAAAGCATGTGAAACATTGTCTTGTGATGAATCAAACACCCAAGTGATGTCTGGAGACTGCCAAGATGCATATACATACTTCCAGTATCGCCTTAGCGAATGGCGGAAAGCGATCAGTACCCAATTCCAATACAAATCCACTAGCAAGAGGGCAGATCAGTGGAACACTCAACTTGACGCAATCCTTCGATTACGGGCAAACAATTTGCACTCTGTAGTAACGAGATTTATGTTCTTCGAAAGAGAATTCCTCGGCATGGTCCCAGCCGACCTGTGGTCCGTATGCATGGATGTGGCCGCTGATACGACCTGTATTTTGGCTACCATTGATGGCTCTCCAGAGGCTTACCAGGCTACTAAATCCGAGTCGAACTATTTTCTTGTCTCGTCGATGGGCATCTCGTTCCTTGCCATGTTACAAGGCTCCCTATTCCCAATTTCAGCACAGAGCCCGTTGGACCCGGAAACGTGCCTGAGGGCCCAGCAAAGCGCGATCCTTTGCCTCAATTTGCTGCGAAATCGAGCAGAGTCATCACGCCAGTCAAAACATCTGTGGAACCGTGTCAGCGATCTTGCATCCCGCCTGAATCTCCTGGGTTTCTTGGCCCCCGTCGCTCCCGGCAACATTGAGGAGGTCTCAGGTACAGCGGAAACGATGAGCATTAACGAAACATGGGAAAGACACACAAGTCATTGGGAACAGGGACTCGCTGGCTTGTCACCGAGTGTTACGGCACTTGGGTTCCCTGTCTCGGAGAATAATGATGAGGGACCCACATCAGCGAGCAAGATCTATTCAGCATTCGATATTATGTTTGGCCCTGATTCCGTCTTTAATGGGATTGATGAATGAATTGCTTCAATTGCAAGTATATATAATATTTTAATCCGATACCCGAATGGTGATTATATTGTTCAATTTTTATTTTTATCAGTATAAGGTAGCCTAGTCCAAGCCATGACACTACATCTGTCGCTTTCGTACTGTACACAAGAGCGGCCCTTTCTTCTCATCAACACCCAAGCTATTTATCTCCAACTTTTCGTATTTGTCAACTGGAATAATCTCGAAATTGCGCCAAAGAGCACAAAGGACTTTGAGAATATTGATGCTTGCAATATTTCTGCCAATGCAAGCCCGGTGTCCGATGCCAAAAGGCATTATCTCATTGAATGAAATGGCATCTTCAAGCCATCTTTCAGGAATGTATTGATCATGATCACCACCCCAGAATTGCGGGTCGTGATGTAGAGCCTGTGATATCATTGAAACGGCGGTCTGCAGTACGTCAGTATGTTTCGTATAATGTTCCTTTCAGACTATAGCCTTACCCCCTGTGGAATATGGAAACCGTTGATGTCAACACCATTGGGGTCTGTAACGAGACGAGGCAATGGCATTGTAAAGACCGGTGTGATGCGGAAGCTCTCCTTGATGCATGCCATGGTATACGGTAGTTTGCTCTCGAGTCCCGAATAGGAAATTTCTTTCCCGCCGTCATTGTATAAAGGTACATTTGCGTTGAGTTCTTCCGTGAGTTTCTCGGCGGCGTATCGGTTATGGAGGAGGTGATAGAATAGAAGACCCAACGTGGCAGATGTGGTATGTGCTCCTGCAACCCTGTATTCTTCCATTAGTTGAATTTTCGTTATTGGGGGTTCTATGCAACATACAAAAAGGCAAAGGCCTCTGAGCTAACCTCTGCTGGCGTCAATGGTGCTCCTGTTGAGGGATCTTTTGCCTCTAGAAGGTTGTCTAGCAGGGTTTCTTTCTCTCCTGCCTTGTGATCCTCAATGGCACTATTGACGTACTCAGAGGCTTTCTGGCTAAGCAGTTTTCGCGACTGCAGCAGCTTTTGAAGGCTCGGAATGGGTAGTTTGTTTCCAATTCGTATGCTGTAAGGAAGTAGAGACTCTACCATTCCATACATTGTGCCAATGAGGATATGGTCAGGAATTGGTGGCAGCTCATTGGCCTCTGGGTTGCCCTGCGTGTTTAGATCCTTTTCGAATGCTAGGTCACTTATGACGTCGTATGCATAGCGTGCTACACTCTCTTTTAGATCAAATACTTGCCCCTCTGGCTGCTGCTCGATATTCGAGAACAAGCGGTGTAAATGCTTTCCAAATCTGCCCTCAAACTTGAGCAGCGTTGCCATAGAGAAACTGTGTGACATCTGACGCCTTCTCATCTTGTGAAACTAGTTATGCACTCATTAGCGTCTTCTATGTTGCATCCAAACTAACAAGAATTCTCACTTCTTCGTCACGAGTACTGAAAAGATTGGGATGCAGTGCTGTGAACGCATCATAGAATTTTGTCTTGGGCATAGAACTCCCAGCTTTGTAGATGGGGCCAATGGCATCTCGAGTTTGGAAATTGACATGATTGGGACCAATTCGAATAACAGGGCCATACTTCTCGTGTGCCCTCTGTATAGCAAACGCCGAGTCTCGCCTGTAAACATGATACACCTTCCATAAAGAAGTCCTGCGAGCCCAAAAAGGACCGGGAATCTTTCGTAAAGGATGAACAAAGATCCAAAGCAGCAGCCAGACCAGGCTACAAGACAACAACACGATTGGAAGCAAGGTAGTGCTATAGGAAGCCATGTTGCTCAAGACATTTAGCCTTTGGAAGGAGTTTCGAGTGATGAGTAGGAAAGATTGTATTTCTTCACGCAACTCTACAATAAATGTTTCTTCTTGTCTATTATATGCCACAAATCAACCCATGCGATTATTTACATTCCGAATCATACCAAAATGCCATTCAAAAGCTTCAAACACATACATACTGTTTCCGAGAGACATCGTCGTATCTTGGGGAAAAGTCTCCACAGGTTCGAATGCTTGCAACGGAGTGCTCGATGAGCGCCAATCACCGAGGTAGCATCTACAAGGGTGAACGGCAATTTTTCTCCAGCCCAATGAAAAGCTGCGTCCGAGCGGCAGTGAAGTCATTTAATGTGTCATACCTCAGTCACCTCCCCATTGGGGGACGGAAGCAAGCCTTGGAACTTTCCGATTCCGAAACATGCATGAGAGTAGTGAGGACTGTTCGCGGGGTTGCGAAATAGTATTAATCAATCTTATGTACAATTGCGCATCCATTACGATGGACGTGTAATACGTCTCTTGCTTGATGAATAAGTCAACCTTGGAAGTCTTCGCGGACTTGAGGCAATGGTTCCTAGCATAACGCATGCGGAATAGTTCCGACGCCGCCTTGTAATAGGAGCGAATATCTGTGAGTATACACAAAGCTAAACAGGAGATATAAGTGAATCACCAACGCATGAAGTTGAATGATGAGCCTACCACTATCCAAAGTCATCTAGAATCAATCGAACCAGCTTAGAACTCTTTGCATAGACGTCTCCAATTCTAAATCATCCAACATGGCAGCCAAATCTGAGAATGGTGTTCCATATACACTTTATTACAATCGTTTCTCGATTTGCTCATTGATGATGCGGTGGCTGGTTGACATTCGCGGTAAGCCTAAGGATGAATCATCCCGGATGGATATCGGCTTGAAGGAGATCGACATCTTCCAGGAAGAACAGTTCAGCGAATGGTATCTCTGCGGCGTCAACAAAAATGGCCAGGTATATTTCCACTAAGATCGTTATAGAAGGCACCACTGACTGGGGATTTTATTAGGTTCCGGTTCTCGGAAGCGATGTTGCTTTCGATTTCCCCATGTCTCAAACAACTGCAATCTCCGAGTACATTGCTGCGAGATATCCGGGGCTTTTACCCCCTAAGCATGCGGCTAAAATCCATGAGATGGTGCACAAGATGCATGAGATGAACTTCTTCACCCTCTCTTTCAAGGGTAGTCCGAAGCTTGCTTCCGGGTTTGCCGATGCTGCCTTGAAGCGCCTTGAAGACAAGTCCATAAGTGTTCGGTATAGAGAAGCATTGGAGTATAAGCTTGAAATGTAAGAATCAAGTGCCATCTAACATAGTTGACATATGATTAATGTGGTGATATTTATAGCCTACGTCGGGACAAGGTCAATGCTCTCACGCCTGAGAAGACACAAGCGGAGTTGGACAAGGCACAGGCGTACTTGGAAGAGGCCGCTACGCTTCTAAACCCCAGTGATGGCCCATGGCTTTTTGGTCAGAAGCGACCGACGGAACTTGACGCCCACTTGGTTGTTATGATTCTCCGCCTTCAAGATGTGGGCCGCGATTCCGTTGTTCCCGATTCCTTGAAAGAGTATGGAAAGATGGCGTTTGACGAGCCTTCTTTCAAAGCGGTCATGGGAGGGAGAAGCACTATGTATGATGGCTCTGGTAGCAAGAAATAGTCTGAATCCTGGTCTTGGCAGAGAATTCAACTTCTCGGTGGATTATCAATATGCTTTTAGATTTATGTCACAGAAAATCTCAATCATTATTATAAGTTGGTACCTTCGTGGAGATTATTAAACGATGACGATAAAGACAGAATACTTGCCTCAAGCCCTTGAAAGCTCTTGACAGCAGAGAAGATGGAGAGCATTCATGGTGGCACGGCCATTATCATAACTGGGGTATGAGTGACATAAGAGTTATTCTCTGCCCCTTGACGTTCTTAATGCTCGACAAACATGTGAATTGATAAAATTGTGGTGATACTGTGATTGGAGGGAATTGGATACCCGTTCTATGCTACGTGGCAGAAATTAGAACTGGGCCGCCGCAGGTAGCAGTGTTACCCGACCTCTTTTCACCGTCACTGTTATCGTCCTTCTCCGCATGTTGATCAGGCAGGCCTCTTGGGTTCATGTCGCCTCAATATCTCTCGTTGATCTCCGGACAACCCCCGCACCTAATCGTATGCGTTGGCTTGGGTGCATGTTTCTCTCCCTCAGGTATCATTGAATGAGATTGCGGTTACCTAATGAGGCTGTGAACTCAGACAACGGATTCTCAAGCGCAATTTCATTACACAATCACTGATTAATAAAAGAGCAGGTGGGTTTCCTGTTGTTTACAATTTTTTTTGTTTAGTATTCTTTTCTTATACTAAAATAACCAAGTTGCCCCTCGACCGATGATGTCAATCTTAAACCTCATTATAAGTTTCCGTTATAACGTTTCTATTTCTCCAACAGAACAAACTCATGGTGTAGAACCCACAGCCCCTTCCCATTCCACTTCATTTGTTGAAGAGATGCTTGCAAGCCTAACTCATTGACAAGCGTGGCTGGGTCATCACTCCACTCAAAGCTCTTGACAAGCGATTTCTTTACACCGAAGACTGGATCTGAAGTGATGTGTTCACTGTCGCTAGCATATAATGCTGTCGTAAGATTGAGATACTGGGGATGTTTCAACTGGAAATGCTGCGCAGCGTTAACAACTGGCGGGATCTACGATGGTAGCCATACATACCACATGTGCAGGACGTGTAATATTCCGCTTCAACATGTTGAGCAAAACTCCAACGGACCCATCGGTGGGGATGTCATAGTTGACGCTCTTCACGCCTACCAGATAATACCGACCTTGGCTATCGGTTTGGAATATGCCGCGGCAGTTGGGTCCGTCGCGATTGGGGTCTTGCATATCGTAAAGCCCATTTCCGTTGGTCTCCCAAACATCTACAGCAACACCCTCGATTGGGGCACCGCTGACGGATTTCACTGTTCCGTGTATGAGCATAAGCTCTCCTATAACGCCAGGAGAGCCAATAGATTGCCCGTTGGTAAGAGTATGCGTGTCTTCAGAATGGAATGGCCCGAGGACAGATGACTCTGTTGCTGAGCTAGCTTTTGCCTGTGCAGAATTTATGGTGTCGACCAGTGCAGACACTCCAAGAACATCAGACAGCAGAATCATCTCCTGCCTATCAGGTGATGAGTCTTGGCCAACCTGGATTGAGCCTATATATTAGTACTGAACAAAAAGCAGTGCCGCATAATGATTTGCGTACTTGAGTAAGATATTGGACGGCCGCCTCCCATTCCGTTGGCTTTAGTTGGACTTCTTTAACGTAGTCGTGCAAGTGCTGTATCAAGCCGGTAACCAACTCAACAAGCCGTTCGTTCTTGACATTCTCCGTGGATACCTTGACGACATGGGGGGTCAGGTTTTCAGCGGTCAATTCTTCTAGACTGAATTCCATTTCGCTAACATGGAAAGGCAATGGCACTCAGATTTGATGCTGTACACGATCAATTGTCAGCGGGGTGTGCCATATAACTTTGTTTCGGAATTCAACTCCGGAATACTTCCGCAACGCTTCCGACACAACAAGATCCGCTGTTTTAACTTCCAATGCTGAGCCATCTTTAGTAATCTTAAAAAAATAATAGTAATCTTAAAAAAGGAATAGTAATCTCAAAAAACAATAGTAATCTTAAAAAAAAAAAAACGCCTGCTTGCAAATCACTTTATAATGCAGTGGCAAGCACTGAACTTGATATTCGTAGACTGTTTGCCAGAGCGGGGTTAGATGAGTGAGACGTTCGGCATTGGAGGTCGGCTGCCAAAACTGAAATAGGTCCAAGGACACAAAATATCCAGTGCATGACAGCACATTCTACGACCTAGTCTCCATTCCATGTGTTAATCCGTACAGTGTCATATTACTCCAAACAATTCAAACTGCCAGTCGCAAAAATGGACGCTGAATCGCGAAGTTTCGAATACAATGAGAGTAGCCAGAGAGTCTTGTTTGGCAAAGGCGTTCTCGCCAAGCTAGCCACTGAAGTTGCGGCACTTGGCTGTAAAGCGCCATTGTTGTTGACGACTCCCCAGCAAGCCTCGGCCGTTCAAGATCTTACTCAGATACTAAACGGTCATGTCGCGGGTTCTTTCACCCGTGCCACAATGCACACACCAACCGATGTTACAGAAGAGGCACTGGTATATGCGAAAACAACGAATGCAGATTGTCTCTTGTCAATTGGTGGCGGAAGCACGGTGGGCCTCGGCAAAGCATTATCTCTTCGGACTGGCTTGCCTCACATCTGTATCGCAACGACATATGCTGGAAGCGAGATGACACCCATCTTAGGTGAAACTAAAAATCAGCAAAAGGTGACTCGGGTTGACCGGGCAGCAATTCCCAAGGTAGTCATCTACGATGTCAATCTCACTTTAAGTTTGCCCACGGGCATGAGTGCAACAAGTGGCCTTAATGCAATGGCGCATGCCGGTGAGTCGAAGTTAGAAGAAATCATTGTGCACTTATTGACGCCAAATTAGTTGAGGCTCTATATGCCAAAGATACGAGCCCAATCGTCCGCATATTTGCCCTCGAGGGAATTCGAGCCTTGGCCTCTTCGCTGCCTGGAGTGATGGAGAATTCTCAGTCAATTGCCTTCCGTTCAGAGGCTCTACTCGGCGCTTGGTTATGCGGTAAATGCCTAGCAATGACAACCGTCGCTCTCCATCATAAGCTCTGTCATGTTCTAGGCGGGACTCTCAACTTACCGCATGCCGAAACTCACGCCATTGTCCTACCACACGCACTCGCCTACACAGCGCCTGACATTCCTCAAGTCATGAAGGACCTCGCAGAAATCATTCCACATAGTGAAGGAGATGCCATTCAAGGGCTGAACAGATTGGTGTCTAAACTGGGAATTTCATCGAGCCTAAAGGCTCTGGGTATGAAGGAGGAGGATATTGAGCTGGTTACAGATAATGTGATGATGCTCACATTTTGGAACCCTCGACCAGTCAATAAGGATTCAATTCAGAAGATGATACGGCGGGCGTGGTTAGGAGAACAGGCTAGTGTAGACATTTAGGCTTCCAATTTATTGAAGTTGAAATAGCGACTAGAAGGTCATGCATGTAGCCTGCATCGTGTTATCGTTTTCACAATTCAATAAATAACTGTTAAGAATGGAACAATTTCCAAATTTTTTTATTTCGGATGTGACTAGTATTCAAGTGTATCTATACCGTTTAGCTCCTAGTTCGTCGTTCTAAGAGTGAATTACATATCGAGCTTCAACAGGCTTCTTCTCCTTCACAGCGGGTGCGTCTCCAACAGGTTTTCCAATAACCAACTGGGCCAACAGCTTCCAGTTTGAGTCAACAGACCAAGTCTTCTTAACCTCATCATCAATAAGGGGATTGTAATGTTGCAGGTTGCCGCCCACCCCCTCCAAAGCAAGGGCCGACCAAATAAGAAACTGGTGCATGCCGCTTGCCTGCTCACGCCAGCCTTCAAACTTGTCCGCATACATCTTGAAAGAACCCAGTGGCTCATATGGCGCAGGATCCTCAAAGAACAGAATTGTCGCGTATGCGCCTCGAAACCCCTGGATCTTGGCATTGGTACTGGTGGCTTGGTCTCCTGACACGAATGGGGCAACGGCTGCCTTGACAATGTCCCAGAGTTTCTGGTGATGATCTCCAACAAGAACAACAATTCGAGTGCTTTGAGTGTTGAAGGCTGATGGTACCGTTAAAAGAGCTTTTCGGATGATCTCTTCCAGTCGGCCAATCGAGAGGTCGGTCTCGGCTGAGAGCTGATACACGGAGCGTCGAGCTCCAAAGGAAGAAATAAGCGTGTCCGCCATAATGATTGTTTGTATACAAAACAGCTGGAAACTGTTTGAAAACGGTATTGACTGATCTCAAGTGTTAAACTTAGTTGATCTGGACCATATATGTGTACCAAGTGAAGATTTCCTCTCACTACGCGACCCTAGTAGATTGTCAAGATATTATTAATGAAGTCGCTACCACTGATTAATTAGATTGTAAGCAATCTTATATCTATTTAAAAACTATTACTCACGGTAGGTTGCATATGATGCAACATGTGATGAATTTCGGAAAAGTCGGAATCTTCCGATACACATTAGCTCAGGGCTTCGCCAGATTTGCCTAAACTTCTACGAACTTTTGCCCTGTAGCTACCTTATTCCCCCGCCCCAGTGACAACGTAATATTGAATAAGATCTTATTCTACTGAATGGTAGTGTCATACGATGTAGGAATGCCTCGCTTCGGAAGGCTACGTACGTATATGTACAAGAACAGCCATGCAATGATGCAGAGTACACTTCCATTGCTGCTCTCTCTCAGCGTCTTTAAAATTACTCGCGTGTAGTATCTAGACCTTCGAAAATGGCCCAAAGCAATCTTCCTCTGCGCGATGATACGAGCGGCGATGATTCTCTGAATCTGACTTTTTTAATCGTTGGAGCGGGCCCGGCTGGGGCGACTTTGGGATGTTATCTTGGTAAATATGGTACGTTCAACCACCCTCAACTCTCAATTAAAAGCGCTTCTAACTGACGAATGTGAAATTTCAAGGCTTCAGAGGTTTGATCATCAGCTCCGCTCCGTCGTCGGCGAACACACCGCGCGCGCATATCATCAACCAACCTGCAATGGGTAAGTCTATTTCTGCATAGCAAAAAGCGCCGGCTCACCACGATATAGAATGTATCCGCGACCTGGATCCCGACATGGAGAAAGAATTCATGAGAAATGGCTACGCGGGCCCAGAGAAGGGCATGACACGTTGGTGCGAGACTATGAGTGGAAGAGAGTTTGGCCGTATCACGTCCTGGGGATCAGATCTACAACGAGGGGTACGATCCTTTGAACGAAAGAAAAGAAAGTACAATTACTGATTGCAGTCTTCAGGGCGAATTTAAAATGAGTAGCCCATGCTCACACTTGGAGCTGCCTCAAACACTCACAGAACCTATCCTCCTTCGATACGCTTCACAGCACGGCTTTCCTTGTCGATTCCGAACACAGTTTGTTTCTTTCGATGACTCGACGGCCGGTGTTATTGTTGTTACCGTCCGCGATATGATATTCGACAAACTATACACCATCAAAACTAAATATCTGTTTGGCGCCGACGGAGCCAAAAGTGCCATCGTTCGACAGCTTGGTCTTCCCATGGCAGTACAGCCTAGCCAGGGCATAGCTCTCAACGTCCTTATTCGCGCTGACCTTTCCCACTTGATGAAGAATCGCGTCGGAAATCTGCACTATGTGATCCGGCCTGACGCAGAATACCCGGACTTTGCTTGGTGGTCGATTGTGCGCATGGTAAAGCCTTGGCATGAATGGCTGATCATCATGATGTACAAGCCGACCTGTCCGGCGGAATTCATGCCGACTCTAGAACAAGTCAAATCCCAGATTTATGAAGTCATTGGGGATCAGTCCGTCCCGGTCGAGATTAATCGAGTTGACAAATGGATCATTAATGAAACAGTGGCCGAAGTATACAGCAAAGGCAATATGTAACTATCCCCCACTTATCGTCACTTATGTCTGTTGATTCTAATTGGTTATAGACATTGCCTTGGCGACGCTGTACATCGCCATCCGCCGATGAACGGCCTCGGGGCAAATACCTGCACTCAGGACGCCGCCAATCTTGCCTGGAAGTTAAACTTGGTTGAGAAAGGTAGGAAAAACAAATCATTTCTGTGGAATATGAAACTGATAGTTGCTAATATGTACTGGCCTTGAATATAGGATTAGCTGGGCCTGCCCTTCTGGACAGCTATACAGTTGAGCGTCAACCTGTTGGAGCCGGCGTCGTTGCAAGGTAATACGAAAACGCATGAGAGCGAGCTGTGCTGTGGCTGACCAAGTTTTCTAAAGGGCCAATGCATCTTTGCGAGAACATAAGCCGATATTCGACGCTCTTGGCTTCTTGAAACCGTCTCTTGAGGAGAGGAAGAAGGAGCTTGATGTGTTGAAAGAGGATTCAGAAAGCGGTCGTGCGAGACGACGTGAACTCATGCGATCAATCAACTACACTTCACATGAATTCTTGGCTTTGGGCTCAGATATGAGCCAGAGATACAAGTCTTCTGCTGTGTTCCTCGAGGGATCGGGAGATGAGCCACCCTTGCCTTCCAATCCTGTTCTGAACTATGAGCCCCATACGTTTCCTGGCCTGCGATTGCCACATGCGTGGCTGAATACGGCTATTCCGCAAGAGCAAGTCTCAACACTCGATCTAGCAGGTAACGGACGATTTACGCTGTTTATTGGCCATGGAGGAGAGGCATGGCGTAGTGCCGCGCGGTCTGTGGAGCAAGCATTGAAAGTCAACATCGCCGTGTATTCCATCGGCTACGGTCTCGAATATGAAGCTGTATTCAATGACTGGTACAAACTGCGGGAAGTAGAGGAGAGCGGCTGCGTCCTTGTACGCCCGGACAACTTTATTGCATGGAGAAGCCAGAGCATAGTGGATGACACTACTTCTGTACTTGAGCGTATGTTCAAATCCATTCTAGCTTTGTAGTACATGGAAACAGTAGCTTCATAGTCTATGTATGGAAAAGACATATCGCAAGATATACCGCATGCTAGTGTAAAATATTAGGATAATATGTAAGGAATGCCAAGCACTTCAATCACCATATACCTATGCCATCGCCCTCTGGGCTGGGGCCTGATTAGGCCAACACGTACAGAAATACGAACTCTTCTGAGAGCAATTCCGATTCTAATCAAGCGCCTTGTGCAAGAATCTGTCCAAGTTAAGCCCCTCTGATTCTGAACTCTTTCCGACGTTTCCGCTTCCGTTTCCACTTCAAGTCGCTCTTATGGCGATCCTGATTCTCCAACGGGCAGACCTTGCTAAAGATTACACCGTCATCCATTAAAGAGAAGAGCCTTCGCAAGTCGCATATTCACATGGACACGCATTGAGCGACAGCAGTCCCAGTTAACCTGAAAGAGTGGGAGATCTGCTGTTGGATTTACCTGTAATTGCATCCTAGTTTGTCCCATCCCTGTATTCCCGAATCCCCGAATCCCCGCAAATGCCGGAAACCCCACAACGAAATGCCGGTGGACAACTCCTTTTCTAACATCCTACCCAAGGTAATGCTGGATCATATAGCATTTCGGGCTTAGCTATTCCCTAGAACTTTATTATTGCTCTTTCCAGTCCAACATTGAGCGTATCTGCAAATGACCCGCAATCTTATCAAGGCGTGTCTTCCATGCCATCAGAAGAAACTGAAATGTGATGCAGCTCGAGTTGGATTACCCTGTACGAGGTGTAAGGCCCAGGATCCGTCACAACACAAAAGTTGTATTCGCATTCTCCGACGACAAAGAAGGTTAGTTATCCTCGAAAAATGACAGGCTATTCATTACAAGGCAACCTAACCAAGTTTCCTCTGATAGAGTTACCGCGGTGTCAATTCCCGGGACAACCGAGCCCACCCGAGAGTCATCCCATGCGCTGTTGTCACCAGTGTCAGGCCGTCGAGACACCAGACACACATCAGCCTCAGTAAGATTAACGAGTCTATCTCAAATTAATTTATTAGGCAACGTGTTGACTTTTGAAAGGGTTTCTCATATTCAGACGGCACAGATTTGCATTATGGTCTTAGAGCCCTACCTCCTGATGAAGCATCAGATCAAGGTGCGCAAGCACTTATTCGTGGATGCAAGGAAATAGCAGAGGGAGCCGGTCTTCCAGCCCCGGAGATGATGCTAGACCCATCACTTAATGGTCGAGATGTGGTTCAGTACTACAGTGAGATGCATTATGCCACAATGATGGGCGAGGTTGTTTCGGAGGAAAGAATACGAAGAGTCACTCGTGTTATTGTTAAAGAAAGAGGGTCGCTTGTAGACAATCACATGATTCTGGATGCGCTTGATCCCACAGACAGAGAGTACCTCACACAGAAATGCGCTTTCAGCCTACCTCCGAAGCAGTATTGGTATGGATGAAAATCTCCCTAATTATTCTCATTTCTAACTGGTTGTAGCGAAGCATTCCTCCAGTCATATTTTAGACTTGCTTACCCAACTTGTCCCGTGTTAGATCCATATGAGTTCATACAGTCATACGATTCTGGGACCTATTCATTCTTCCTATTACAGGCCGTTTTGGCGAATGCGGCCTTGTTCGTACCCCAAAAGATTCTGGAAGCTTCTGGCTTCGCAAGCCGCTCAGAAGCAATAGCAACGTTTTGCACCAGAGCCACATTACTTTACGATTTCAATTGTGAAAAAAGCCAGCTGCGGTTATTACAAGGCTCTGCTGTTTTGGCAATGACGGGATTTTCTGGAACTCGGGATAAAGACTTTAGCTACTGGTATCACAATGCCGTCCGTCTGGCGATTAAGATGGGCATACATCACCAAAGGTAGTCAATTTTTCTTATAAATTCGTTTCAGGTCACGTATAGACACAAGCCGCTGATTCATTTCTTGCTTTAGCTTCAACACACATGAGATAGACTCAGCAACCTACAGGCTATACCAGAGGATCTGGTGGACATTATATGTAAGGCATTGTACACCCGCGAACAGCCAAGCCTATACTATCTTCATTAAACTAATTTGGCCAGAGCCGTGATATAATGCTACTTTTCTCAGGCGTAGAGAATAAAAGTCTGCTGGGAAGTAGTACAGAGAGCTTGATAGCCCTGCCACCTGCAGAAATGTGGGTGCCTGAGAATATCTCACCATCATGTGCATCCGTACTACCTCCCCTGACGCTATTAGAGAGTCTTTATTTCGTTGAAAATTGCAAGCTGGCTACCATCGGTAAGTATAGGTCCCAAGAATCAGCCCAGTAACTACCAACCGCTCTAACTCAAATCTTAGCCTCGCAATGCCTTTCAGTGGCCAAATCCGGATCTCCAAATTCTCTAGCTCATATTACAGAAGCTTTCAGCACATGGCATGCATCAGTTTCTGAGCCTTTGCTGCCGAATCCAGGTCAAGATCCCCGCGATAACCGATGGCATATGGTTCTGATAGCTACAAGTTATCGTTTCCAATGTATGCTCTTTCGTTGGTTAAAGAAGCACTGGGAGGCCAAAGATTCACTGTTGTCAGAAAATGCCAACAGCTGTCTCAAACTTGCAATGTATGAACTGGATGCGATGATTGGTAGGGCTTTAGCTTATGATATGTTGCGTAATCTTCCTATAGCATTGTATGTGAATAACCCTCCACCAGTCTTTAATCCGAAAATTCGCTGCCCAACTAAAGCTAATTACTATTGGTAGCCTGATCTGTGCTCCTGCAGTCCTTGCCTTACATCTTGAGATAGTTCTCAAATCTGCTGAGCCTGATGACCTTAAATCACGGTCTCTGATCTACATTCAACAATCCCTCATCTGCATGAAGCAGTGCCGAGATTTACCGCAAATTCAGGTGGCACTTGGAGTCGCCGAATGGGTTTTGGCTAAGAAAGCTTTACTGCCCAATTGGAGCCGCGAAGTGTTTCCCAACGGAGAAACTCCTCATCATACTGTACGGAGATCCTCGAGAGATTGGTTCTACTCTGCGCATAATACCGAGAGCCAGATCCACCGTTCTCAAGATGACCTGGCAGAGACTGGCGTGGGCCTAGATGATTTCTTAGTATTCGGCTTGCCCGAAAACATGATGTTCGATTATTAGGGATTTCGGTCGTGGCATGAAAGTGGCTCCATTTGTCAGTTATTAAGTAACAGTTTTTGTATCCGGTGCATTTGTGATGGAATTACCTGGTGAGAAACCGGGTTTTCGGTATTTGGGTTGTATTCTTCCCATGTGCCGGGAATTGAGAGTGGGCTTAACATACTCTATGATGTTGCGCTACACAGTGGAAACATAATGATCTTCTACTAAATGAGAGATTCAAGTTAATAGCCTTGAAAGGGGTCTTCGGTGTTTACTGTCGCATAGTCCGGTGTTGGAAAGCATCACCTAAAAGGTGGACCAAGACACAATGTATTTATAGACTACTTCATCCCATACTTAATTAAAATGCTCAAGTTCATCCATAAAGCCTCCAACATGATCAGCTTCTCATATCTTCTGACAGCCTTACTCCCGGTTGTAGGCGCCGCTTCTGTTAGCTGTCCTCCATCCAATGCACCGACCGTGAAGGTCAAGAACGGCACCGTGGTGGGCAAATACAATGCTCACTACCAGCAAGACCTGTTTCTCGGGATTCCCTACGCCAAGCCCCCTATCCAAGACCTTCGATTCACTCGTCCACAGCATCTGACCAAAAAGTGGACTGGTCCCAAGCAGGCAACAGAATATGGGCTATACTGCTATGGGTTTAATGTCGGTTTGGTTGGATATGATACAAATACCACCAATCCTTCGAGTGAAGACTGTCTTACCATCAACGTGGTGCGACCCCATAATTACCGTCATGAATGGGCTCCTAAGGGCCTCCCAGTACTTGTCTGGGTATACGGAGGTGGATTTCAAGAAGGCGGCAGTGCGGACACCCGATATAACATGTCACGCCTTGTTGAAATGTCTGCCGAGATGGGCAAACCTATTATCGGAGTTAGCTTCAACTATCGCATGAATGCCTTTGGGTTTATTTCTGGAGAGCCGTTTAATAGCATCGGAGCTACAAACTTGGGTCTCCATGATCAGCGGCTCGCGCTCCAGTGGATTCAGGAAAACATCGCATCTTTTGGAGGTGATCCTAGTAGGGTTACTCTTCAAGGAGAATCGGCCGGAGCCTTGTCGATATCCCTCAACATGTTGGTACACAAGGGTCGCGATGAGGGTCTATTTCAGCGGGCAATTCTTGAAAGCGGCACGCCATTGTTTGCTCGCAGCTTCCCAACTTTGGCAGACCAGAAGGAATTATTAGGCATGTTCTTAAACCGAACGGAATGTTCAAGTTCCAAAGATATCGTCTCATGTCTGCGAAAAGTTCCCGCTGAGGACTTCATCAAAGCAGCAACAGGCATATTTTGGCACCCCATCATAGACAACGATCTGCTGTCGCAGTTGTCGTCTGAGTCCATAAAGCGTGGCGACTTCCTCAAGATCCCGTTACTGATCGGCACTAACACGAACGAAGGATCTACTTTCCTGGAAATGTTTAGCCAAGGCTCTCCAGTAAATGCTTTCGATGATGTGTCCAGGGTGCTCTTGACGAGTGTGTTTCCCCACCAACTTCCAAACGGTACTATCGCTCGACTCCATGAACTATACTCCGACGTGATGAAGAATCCTTCCGAAGCAAAGCTGGGTACTGTGCTTCCCAATCCTGGCCCAGCCTATGGAAAGCTACATGGAGAGCTGAGTGTGCTGGTTGGAGATTCATTGTTCACTGCTGGCCGACGTATTAGCTGCCAAGCCTGGGCACAGCGAAACATACCGGCTTACAGCTTCCGCTTTGATACAAACCCAGCTGGTCTGTCCCCAGAAATCTACGGCGCTGCACACTTTCAAGAGGTTCCATTCGTGTTTGACAACATTGATGGCGAGGGATATGGTGTCAATCCGTTTGATGTCAATGACCAGTCTTTGAAGAAAAAATACCTGGATCTCGCGCAGCTTATGACTAGAATGTGGTTGAGCTTTGTCCAAACCGGGGACCCTAATAACCATGGAGGTTGGTCAGCCCCTTTCCCACTCTATAGATGACAACATAGCTGACTTGATGTAACAGTCCATGGATTTAACTTGCGTTGGCCGCAATACGACTTACACTCTCCGGTCAACATTGTTTTCAACGCAACAAAAGGTATAACTCTAGAGAAGGACACCTACCGTGCCAAGGCTATGGACTACATCTGGGAATCAGCTGCTATATTTCACAGATAGTTGCTATCCAAGTATGGCCAAGGTTTGGGAGGCTTAGGGCTACGAACCGGTTCTAATCGTTGTAGTAGTGGACTTACGAAGTAGATAGCCCAGGATTTACTGGGTATCTAAAGGCGACTTACCACACGTATTGGATACATATAATGTATAACCAGTTAGCATACCAATGAGATTGGACTTCAGAGATTTCTCTACGTAACACTCTAATTGACAACTGCCGTATAATTTATTTATTTTATTGATATTATTATAAAATCTCATTTTAAGTGTTAGCATAGTCAAAGTCATTATTTAAGAAACTCCATATACTGTTGCTGCTAAAGTTACCATGAAACTGAGGTAAATAAGGGTTAGAATCAGGGCTAAAGGGAGTTTGCAGATCCAAGCTGCCGAACAAGTCGTTGTATACGATATCACTTGTTGCATATATAGGTTCGATGAAAGACAAGTCATATAGTGCAGCTGGTGGCCCGTCGTTTGGGAATCTTAGCTGCATTTTCGACCCGGAAGGCGACAACCCCGTATCTGAGCAGCTTGATATGGCGTCGGAATAAGATGCTAAGCCATCGAGCTTAGCCTGCATGTGCGAGCTTGGAGTATTTGTCGAGGTAGATAGGGCATCGATCGAAGGATAGCACGCCTCCCATTGGAGAGTCTTCTTGAGGCGTGCGGAGAACGTACGTAGAGTGACAGCCGCTGCTTTGGCGAGAGCACTCTGGCCAGACATTGCCTCGAAACGCTCTGTCGACCACTGAAAGTGCTGCATCGCCTGAGCGGCCTTGTCCAAATGCTCTGTTGGGAAGAAAGTGTATATCGAAGCAATCAGCACAATGGCATCAAAGGTGCCGAAGAACAAGAAGAAGCTGCGGGTTAAGGTCAGCAGACGCGGATCAAATTCTTCTTGAGGTAAGCGCACGTTTTATACTGGTTTTCCTCGATGGACTCAAAATGTTCTCTTTGCGCTTGTAGCATGTCGAGACAAGCCTCAAGGGCTCGTGACCGGCTTTTAGGGCGTGTGAAAATGTATGGACGGTGTAAGGCTATCAGGTCAAAGGATAAGAGCTGTAGCAAGGTCGCCCTTGCAGCTGGTAACCAGTAGCACTCGGGAATTGAATCGAAACTCTTGTCAGGATTGCGGCGACGGAAATAGGGAGGGATGCCTTGGTCAAGCTGCCGCAGCTCTTGGTCAAGGCGGTCAATGTGCGAGAAATCTTCGGGAAATGATCCTTCCTTTTCTAAGGCTTGAATCTGACGAAGATTCTTCATAACCCGGTATGCCAAGATGGCACGCGTGAGAGGTGTTGGGACATCATCCGCGCCTCTGGGCATGACAGGAGTCGCCGGCCGATTTGCGGTGATGGGTACATCGACTGGAAGCATCAGCTCCGTATTGTCGTCAATAGCCGCAGGCCGTCCAAGAACCATAGCCGTGTGAATGTCCCAGCCAGATAGAAGCATCCAGAGTCTCCGACGATCCTGAATATTCCACTGGTTCTCAATGACTGTTGCAATATCGTCTGTGCAAGGCTTTGGATCTCGATTGACTCGATGCAACCCGATCTCCTGTGCATCTTTGACGGCCTCTCCAAGGGCGTGCCACTATAGGCGCGTAAGTTGACATAAGACTTATCACAGAGTTTTCCTGGCTGAAGTAACTCACTGATTCTGTCACTTGTCCAAAATATTTCAGAAAAGCAACGCGGAGAAAGTCCGCAAATACCGTTGTTAAAGAGATCTGAGTTTTCCCTAGAAGGTTCAACAAGGCCATTCCAGTCTCGCTGTACTTTACAGCCATGGTTTCGAATGACATGCCGCCAACATTCTTGAGGTCATTCAGCTCCAGCGCCCTATCCGGTGACATTAACAGTAAAGAAGTGGCAATGACTTCCAATAACAGAGCTGGAAAAGCCTTGACGTCTGCGGGAAGAACTTCAAACTTTTTTGCAGCGAATGGCTGCAAGTCAAGCCGGTACCAATCATGAAGCTGCTGTCTGAATGAACTTTCATCCAAGATGTAGTATTGCCAATTGATCTTTTGAAAGTAGAAATCAGTGAGTTTCGCGATACATTCCCGTGTTGGTAGTTGCCTGACCAGGGATTTATAGCGCTCCCAGATATTTGCATGGCCGCTCGCAGTGGGACACATCTCGAGCTCGCCCACCACCTCATCATCGCCGACATCGATTCTATCCAGATAATCTGCCGTTGAAGTACCGGTTCGTGCGTACCCAAGCTTGTCAATTTGGTGTCCCTTGCTGTTGTTTGAATCCAAAGGTATGGTACCCGTAGCCGACATCGGGCTGTGGATGGACATGGTCGCCGCGCTGCTGTAAGGAGACGCAGTTTCTCGATTCCGTGGCATGGCGCCGTCTGCATAATGACAGCCTTGAGGCTTGTCGCGCAGCTTGCAGTCGCAGCATGGGAGCTTGCCATCGCACTGCAACAGAGATCCAAGCGTAAGCCAAGCTGCAATTGCTTGTGGAGGGCCTGGACAATCTCACCTTTCTCTTTCTCCTGCGACACTCGGTGCATGACAAGGGCGGTCGCTTTTTTCGTTTCATCACCTTCGAGGGGCGACCGGAGTGATCGCTCTCACCCGTATCGACTGATACTATGTGTTCCATAACCCTTGAGCGCAGAAGTTATTATGACATTGATGAACAACAACCTGAGCCCCGCCATATGACGAAGTGTCTTTAGTCTTCAAGTCTTAAGCAGATAGGGCTGGACAGACGCTACATACACTGGACTGAGTTATTGGATGCTTTGATGGGACTGTTCCGAGCCTGCCACTAGAGCCATTTCTTAACCTTCTTTTTTCTGCGCATTTGATTCCCTATCATTGGCAAATCGGGTTGGTACCAATGCAGACATATGACGTATGACAGGCTCGCGGTTTGTCCGAGAAATATTCCAATCCTGATCTGGTTAACTACTGGCTACGGCTATCTACTGCGTCTGCTTCTCGTAGTTGAATGCGCCCAGACAAAACAGCATAATTAAGACGGTATATAGGCCTGAATGTTGCAGTCTCCATTATTGTTGGGGTTGCAGAGACTTCAGTGATAAAACCTAGGCTCTCTTTCTCTAAGCCATCAATGATGCGGTTCTCCATCTCGCAGCTGTCGCTGTGGTAGATACATGGGGAGGCCGTTGCTCAAGCTCCAATTAGGGTGAACTGATATGGCATCACAAGTTTTAGATGAAAGCGTTGCTGTAACTCCCCAAGATCTGTACACATTTTGAACAAAATGCGTATTTCGGTGTTTCGTCAACTGTCCCAGATTACGGGTTTAGCGCAAACTCTTACTTACGGGAGTCCCGATGCAGCATTAAGATCCGAGTACTTGCATGTGCTGTTCCCGTAGTGGCGTGGTCGGTAAACCTTCTACTGTGTTTTCAAGCCGAATGGATCTTTAATTTGCCCCTTGGTTAAACATCGTCTGTCTCGTCATATTTAATCGTCGCATGTTAGCATACATGTGTCTCTAGTCATCAATCATCCAAGCAAATGACAACATAAGTTTTGGAGATGATGGAAGTCTTTTTCCAGGACGGCGAAACCCACACCCTGGCAGTGTCGAGTTTCTGCGCATGAGCTGTAGAGCAGCAATCTTTGCCGGAACATTTGGTATCCTTGATGCAGTAGTGATTACGGCGGGGATCTTGTTAGTGTACTTGTGTACTGATCGCTTCGCTACAAAGGTGCTAGAGGTATGAGCCTAGGCGATGGTTACGTGCCCAGGCATAATATTCGATGTTAGACCAGCAGGGCGGAGCCCACGATACCCCCATGCTGAGGAGTATAAGGCTTCATGAGCGGCTTGGACAAGAATTGGACATGTTTCACCGAACCGCTCGCTGCGGTCATCGTTGTAGTAGGAATGTAGAATCGTTGCCTTGAAATAGGACTTGGCGAGCGAACTTGTAGGTTTCCTCCTATTTATTGGGTCGCTTAATATGAGTCATCGTGACAGCGACAGGAATATGAAAATC